>OVAF01001125.1:0-24106 GCA_900406245.1 Odontarrhena argentea | reverse complement strand
GGATTATTCCAAATCTTTGAGGATTACTCCAAATCTTTGGAAATTATCCTAACTTGATAATCACTCCAGACTCTTCCCTGACCTGTATAAATAGAGGCCTTCGCCTCTCATTATTTCACAGACTCAAAAACCAGAAAGCTCTCTCAGCAAGAAAATTCTCTCAGATCTCTCAGTTCTTTTCTTTCGATCCCCTACTCGTCTCTAAGCAAGTAAGTCAGTCTTAGTTTTTTCGAGAGTATATCGATGATCAGTTGTATCCTGGGATTCATAAATCGTGATAGTCCGAAGCACTTACGGCCGATTTATTGAATTAAGGAAAAAGATATCATATCTTGCCTCTGTGATCTTTTATTTTCGTTCTTATTTTCGTTTATTAGATATGTTTTTCGCATTATTTATTTTGTAAACTGTTATAATTTCATTAAAGAATTCGTTTTTCCTTAATTCGATTTTGCGGTCCATACAGCTATAATTTTCCTGCAATATTTTTGCTGTCAAAATTTTTTTTTTATTTACATTGTAGAACACATAAATTTAACTATATTTTGGATTATGTTGGATAAATGTAACAAGAAAAAAAATATGATTTAATTACTTCTCCCCCAAAAACTTCTCGGTCACAAAAACAAAATTATTATTCGTTAGCTCAATTGACTATTTGACTTATATCATGTTCATGTCAATAAAATTACTATTTTCCAAAACAATTAAAATCGAATTACCTTTAAAAGGAGAGATCTCCTTTCAAATTATCGGATGAGTCAATATTCAAACAATATCATTATGTAAATAAATTATGATCTTATTATTATACTAGAAAAAACAGTGAAAATAGCCTGTGGTAGAGTAGTGACTACAGTTTAACCAGCTTTTTAAGTTGTATAATCTGATCCGGACAATGAATTAAGCAGACTCCTATTGCTGAATCGATTACTCAAGTGGTGTATACAACATATATGTATAGAGATTCTGAGATACTTATCTTCTTAAAATTAGCCTTTTTAGGTTATCCTAATCAAATTAAATACCCATAAGACTAAATACCCCGTTAATTCATTACCATATAACTTAGCCCAATTAACAGTTTAGTGTGTTGGTCCTCTACGTCATTTATGTCTTAATGAATTTACTTTATCCTCCACATTTTAATTCGGGGGATTATTAATGAAGCCATGAACAACTCAATGAAGTTGTGTGCTGCCATGGTAGTAGAAGCATTGCTTCCGACAAGAGACATAAATTCCACAACAAACATCTGCCTGGTATGAACAGATGAGGACCAAACTTTGAAAAATGATCCTCACTTTGGCGCATGACCCTAACCCATCACTTTCTTCTGGGTTCTCACTGGTGTTTATTTTACAAGTCCCATCACCCTCCCCAAGTTAGTAGATCTGTGCCATGCAGTTTGTTTTGTTAAGATCCCCAATTTTGGCGTTTTCATTTAAACGCCTCTTTTCGGGGAGAAAGAATATGCCTATGTACCCGACGGGGGCATAGCCTAATCGACCTGATAAGACCTTTGGGTTTTCAGGCCTTATCAAGTCCACCATTATGGTAGAGAAATATGTCAAAGGCGGAAAATGAGTCTGCTTTACGTGTTGATGTTGATGGGATAGTTGTTCTCATTTGCTCTCCGGTACAGAAAAGCTGATGCTTCCACCCTGCAATCAAATGATGAAAACTATAACAAACGATAACAGACCATTTTCTTTTTTATCGTTTAAAGGAGACCAAGAGGGTCTTACCAGCCAGGTTGAACAACGAATTTACCATTAGCTACTGCCCAATTTACCTGCTTAAACCAGTACGTTCAGAATCTGCCAATGATTGTTTCTTTTAAGGCCCACAAGTTCAAATTTTGCAGATTTTCATACCTTGTCGGTTCCACGAGAATTGCTAACAACATGAGTAACTTGTTCATCCACCTGGGTTGTGCAGACAGCACCAAACTGCTCAGCAGTTTGCCACAAGGGGTGCAAGTGCGGTTTGGCTTCACCCATTGGAATTATTCGGCTAAATACAATCCGGCAACCAGCCAATATTTTCCGTTGCTCGGAAGCTAAAATATTCCTCACATCTGCTTCGTCTAGCGAAGTGTGCGAGAAGAAATTTTTATGTATGTTCTCAATAACCTACATAGTGAAAACATGTGATGATTTGAGATCCAAAACAAAGAATAAATTTAACATAACAAGATGCATAAACAAAGTACAGACCGCTAATGAACATGCCAATGTCCCTTCTTCAGGCACCTCATCGTGATTTACTTCAAGAAGAGAAGGGCCGGGAAGCCCAAACTGCCGTCTACTGCAGGGAAAATAATTATATCTGCCACCATGGGCACTTAACATCAGCAGACAGATATTATACAAGCAGTATCATCTCAGGTCAGCCATAGCGTGAAAAATAATACCTTTCAACAACTATCAAGTTCATTTTGTTACGAGGCCACACTCGGACAGAGTCATCTATGATCACCACAGATGATTCCATACCCATAACTCCTTCCAGATCTTTGCTCTTGGGTACTCGGTCATCTCCATCAATGGGATCTCCGTCATCTCCTTTCGATATGACTCGTCCATTAAAGAGAACACCTTTAGGATCAAGCAATTTGGCCATCTCTGTAGCATATAATTTGTTGCCCATAGTGTAAAGATGTAACACATACAGCTTGCTAGCCTGAAATTCATAGGAAACGTTACACCAAAGTCTTGCACAGAGTCAAACAGCAAGAATATATTATTGACTGATACCTTCTCCAGAAAATTCCAAATCCCTGGTCTCAATTTTGTCCACATTCCCATGTGGGGTAAGCGAAAGAGATGTCTATATGGTTTCTCACGATCTTGTTCTTCCTTGTCTCTCAATAACACCTCATGGACAGGTTCGACCTCATGAAACTGATAATAATAATAAAAAAGACAACTTTAGAACCAATATAATAAAAATAAGCAAAATAGAAGGGAGATATACCAACCTTAGCTGAATTGAGAAGAGTGTGGTCTAAATCCAAGACAAGAGAGAGCTTTTGAGATGCAAACATATTCTTCTGTTCCTCTAACCTCCGAGATCTCTCTCTTTGGATAGCGACTCTCTGAATGTCATCATATCCTTCAAAAAGGTGTTCCACATCTCCCCAACTATTCATGGAACGAGTGGGAGCAGCCGCAGCCATTACTGAAGCTGCTGAAACTGACACACCTTCCTCCTGTTCGTTGGGATTTGATGGATTATATTCAACATCTTTGTCTGTCTTATGCTCTACTAAATGCGGAACTGCTGGAGGATTACCAACTTGTTGCAATCCAACAACCATACCCGCAATATTTTTCAGATTTTTGGTGAATTGTGTTGAAATATCTGGTGTCTTTCCACTGGAAATTTCACCTGAAATTTTCGTTTTGCTGGTTCCATTCTGACTAATATTTTTCCGTTGAGAGAGCTGGGAAGATGTTTCTAACTCTTCTGTCTTCCCCTTCATAGCCAAGGTTCCCCGAGTTGGCAAGTCACTGATGTTGGACTGCTTTACTGACGAATCGGTTCTTTGAAGGCTACTTCCATGTAGGAATCGGCGGGGATCACGTGGTTTCATGCGGATGCTTTTAGGTTCATCCTGAAGGACCCAAAAATGAGTTACTTGGAAAGAAATGGAAGAAGCGATTCTATAACGAACCTATATGAAGGATACTCACTAGGGGCGCGTGTTGGGAAGAATCCTGAAGCACTCCTGGCTTTGAAATATTGGCAGTTAAGGCATTTGATGCAGCTATATTAAGTGGTGGAGCTACTCCTGGTGGCACAGAAGAGCCAGGAAGTTGTGCTGCTCGTCTTGGATCCATGGTCTTCTGGGGAGCTTTTTCGGGTACCTTGTGCCTTTCACCCATTTTAAGGAGATTCAGTAGCATTGTAGGATTTACTGCAATATCCTTTAAAAGAGATGACAATGATGCAGGGTTAGTTGAAGTTGCCTTCGGTACATTTTGGCTCACCGAAACAGAACTCGTGGGTATAACACTTGTTGCCATAGATATCACTCTGTTATCAATTAGCCTGGGCTTAGATTCCAGTTTTTGGATCCTGGGTACTTCTGTATCCTCTAGCCAGCCACCACTTCCAGCTGCATTTGGCCTATCCTTGTCACTCTTTTGCCTTTTCCATGCAGGCCCATCAATGAGAAGTTCCTCAGCGGCTTTTTGCTTTCTTGGGTTCACCAAGTCAGCAGAAGGCTCAATAGTAGAAAGATTTCTAGCATCATCAGAAGGGTATGGCTTAGGTTTAATGGTTACGGTGCCAACATCAGGTTTTGGGAGCGATAATCTTGGATCTCGAATCTTCACAGAAGGTTTTAAGGTCTGTTCAGATGCAAGATTTGTTTGAGTAGCACCAGTTGGCACAAAAATATCATGAAATGACACGTGATGTGGAGGAACAGCGCTAGAAACTGCATTTGGGACGGGGCCGCTTCTCGAACTAAAACTGGAGGGCAGAGGAACATCTTGTTGCCTATAAATCAGGAGAGTCTCAAGCTTCGAGGTTGTAAGAACAGAACTAGAAATTTCTCCACCAATGTCTCCATTGCCATCATTATGTTCTCCTGATGGTGTCGGGCTTGGAAGGTCATCTGTCTTAAATACTGTGTTAGGACCAAATTTTTGTTGGTAGGTAGAAAGTGCGGTATGAGCCTCACTCTCATATGGATGAACTTTGGCACCTTCACTCGTTTGGCCCTCTTTACCAACGGTAAAACCTGGTTTAACCATTGTATGTCGGCCATTAACTGGTAAACTTGGAGTTGTCTCCCTTGTGGGTGATGGAAGGCTGTCTGCATCATGATCCTTATGCAGATCTAGCAGAGGCAACCTATTCCTTAGGTAGAAAGATCCTCCTCGATGCGTACCTTCTGAAGAAGGCTTTTTGGCAAGAAAGGAATCACCATTACTTGTCTGACCCATTCGAATAACATTATCCTCACTGCTGTATCCAGCAGAAAGTGCAATAGCAGAATGGTTTAAATTCTGAATCATAGCCTCTATCTGCAAATCAAGACACATACATAAGACAATCCGAGATTTAGAGAAATGGCTTCTGCTAATTCAATAGGTGAGCCAAAGAACACACCTCTTGTATCTGGTTGGATGAGAGATATCGAGAGAAATGGTCATTTACAATAGATAACAACCTGCAGAAGAGTAAAAAAGTGTGAGCAATCAAAGGATCCAAGAATGTTGTATCAGTAATTAAAAAACATAATTTAACCTTGACATAGTCTCCTTATTAAGCTCCTTGGATAAATAGTTCATCGAACAAAACACCTGAAGACAATAAGAAATTAAAATCATTAATCATGTAAAGACTAGGACAATAGAGCAGTAAGTAGAAGGGTAAGGCCTACAGAGTTAATGGTTTGAAGAGAAGCAAATGACAGTTGAACCAAAGTATCCCTCTTGGGGAAATCATCATTCTCTGAAACCAGTTCTTGCAACGACTTGAAAGCCCCGCAAAGTCTGGAAGAAACGCCTTCAAATGCTCTGAAACAAATGGAAAAAAAAACAATCAAGCATCACTCATCAACTCCAACAGATGGTTTAAATTTTTTCATCATCATCATTAAGTAACTGAGACCCATCAAAACTCCCCACTCTCTGACTTACGTCTGCGCTTCTACCAACGAAGTACTCTCCAATACTCCACGAATAAGTTTAACTTTCAACTCCAAATCCCTCTCCTTCTGAATTCGAACATGGTCTGTTTCATTACCACTCAACAAGCCAAGTGATTCAGTTTCAGTCTTAGTTCTTGCAGCCAAACTTTCATCAGCGACCGAGTCCAGATCAATTTCGCCTTCCTCAAGCTCACCTTCCTCTTTCTCATCGCTACTATCTTCAATGAGAATTCTATCAGCATCCTCACTCTGAGTCTCACAACTCTCTCTCGGATCACAATCCATTCCCAAGGGTTTATTCTGAACAGCTTGAGCCCAGGCAAAATTGTATAAACCCGAATTGGCGTATCCACGATAACCAGGATACTTAGTCAAGAGATCACGCATTGTCCAAACCCTCGAATTACCACCATTAGAAGCACCTCCTCCTGCGGCAGTAGCCACCGTAGCAGTCTGCTTAACTTCAATCGAATCTTTATCTTCCTTGGATAAAGGAGCCGAGATCTCTCCTTCTTCTACATCCGCCAATACCATCAAATTCTCATCGTTACCCATTCGATTTAGGGTTCTACGAGAACCAGATTGGAGCATGTAATCGAATCCAACCCCGATGATGCAGAAACAAGAATCTGATAATCCGGATCTGGAAAAATTAGGGTTTCTCCCTTTTTTCGAATTAAGGCGATTCAAAACAAAGATCCAAGTTTATTAAATTTAAAAGACTTTTTGCCAAAGATTTTGCCAGTTTCAAAAATTCTCGGATCCGAGATCTAATAGCTTCAGAGACGACGACTTGTCAAATTTTGATTTTGTTGTTTCGGCGAGAGAATGAAGAAAGAAGAGGTTGATGATTAATATAAGGGTGGAGACGAAGGAAGAGAATCTAGTTGAGGAATCTGGACCGTACACGTCAGCGATCCGATGAAGGGTGATTAGGTCAGCACGACGTGTGAAATGACGGATATAGACTTGTGTGTAACATTCTTTTTTTTGACTCTGGAGCGTCAGTTAAGTTACCATACTCGTAGTGGAAACAAGTTGGTACTAGTAGCACTCGAATCTTACTGGTCAAACGCGGCTTTTGTGAGACCGTTACTTTCTCCTTTTTATTACAACAAATCTTTATCGGAATCACTGATATGTTGTCTCTCTGTTTGATATTTAACGAGAAATTTATTGTCATAGATACAGTATATATATGACAGATATTTAACAAGAAACTTATTGTCATAAATACAGTATATGGTATTATTTTCTCCCAAACCGACATTTCTTCTAAGGCTCCGACTGGTGACCATTAAAGGAACTATAAGAATGATGAGGAAAAAGAACGAAATGAATGAAAATGAACAAATTAATAGGAATAACCGTAGAGAAGGAATGGAATAAGCATTTCTTTTGTTCCCTATCAATTTTGATACGTAATATTTTTGCTATACAATTTCTAATTAGGAAAGGGAATGAAAGGAATAAACCGATTCCTCGAAATTTAAATATTCCTTCTGAATGGTAAAATTTTTTAGGAATGATACGGAATTGACTTTACAATAGGGGCATAAACTAGTTTATTAAGAGGGGCACGTTTAAAATCTCTAACATAATTGATTTATTTTTATTTTATTTCATGGTGGGCAAGTGCCCCTACCATTAACATTGTGCCTTCGCCATTGGCCTCTCTACGCGGCAATCCAATTCAACTCACCTTACCGAAAAACACTTCTCACACCTTCCACGAGCATGACAGTTTGGCATCGCAGTTTGGGTCACCCGAGAAACTTTGTTATTCATTCACTTACTGCTTCTGGAGTTTTCGTTTTTAGTAAGGCTGACATGACAACATTGTGTCATGCGTGCTAACTTGGAAAACATGTTCGCCTCCTTTTCTCCTCTTATACCTCTATAATTTCTAAACCTTTTGAAATTGTTCACACAGACATCAGGACATCACCTATATTGTGTTTTGGGGGAATAAAATTCTATGTTATTTTTCTCGATCAATTTTCAAACTATGTTTGGGCTTATCCTATTAGGCGTAAAAGTGAAACATTAAGTAAATACTTTCACTTCTCAATGTGTATCCGCACTCATTTCGGTTGTCAAATTAACTCATATTCATTTGATAACGGAGGAGAATACAACAATCGCCAATTCTTTGATCACCTTGCATCTGAAGGTACCAATAAGATTCGCTTCTCCTGCCTATATACCTCTCACCAAAAGGATAGGGCATAAAGACTGCTTTGAACCATCAGTAATCTCGTTCGGACCATCATTTTCCAAGCTCACATGAAACCATCATTTTTAGGTAGAAGTCCTTCATATCATCGTCCACACTCTAAATATCATTCCGTCCTCTTCCAATTCGAATGAGGTTACATTCACTAAATTATTCTCAAAACCATCAACATACGATCATCTATGGGCAGACTGCTTTGAACCATCAACGTACGATCATCTATGTGTGTTCGGGTGTTTATGCTATCATAACCTTCTTCCTCAATCGCATCATAAACTAGCTTCACGTCCTACAACTTGTGTATTTCTGGGCTATTTTACTGATCAATGCGGATATCGTTTTTTGACAAAAATACATTTCCCTTCCAATATCCTTTCTTCTCTCCATAAACTTCTTCTAATATGCTTTCTCTTTCGTCACTTACTCCACTTCATATCTCTCAGGTCACTCCACTTCCATCCAAAGAGGCTATTCCCCCCCCCTCCCTCCCACATATGCCTACGGCCTAATGGTTACTCGAAGTCAAAACGACATTGTCGAACCTATACAGATTTTCTTCATACTGCATATGTGCCTCCTCTCCCTTGGACACATGTGCAAGTGTCTAAGAATTCTAACTGTAATTCAACAATGGGTGAGGAACATGGCGCTCTTATTAAACGTGGAATGTGAGACTTGGTCTCACGACCCCCTAACACTAATATCGTTTGTTCAGTGTGGCTTTTTAGGCATAAGTTAGATGCTAATGGAAAACTAGCGCGATGAAAGGCGAGATTAGTGGCTAATGTAAAATCACAACAACTTGATATTGATTGTTGTGAGACGTTTAGCCTCGTTGTAAATCTAACCCTGATACGTTGTGTCCTCCATGTTGCCACCACATTCATTTGGCCTTTACACCAATTTGATGGCAAATACGTTTTCATCAAAGACGACCTCGAGGAAACAGTGTATATGCACCAGCCGTCTGGCTTCTTTGACAAAACCAAGCATGATCACGTGTGTTTCATAAAGCGTTATGTATGGTCTCAAACTGTCACTGAGGGCTTGGTACAATTGGTTTTCTGTCTTTGCTAAAATGCTCGGCTTCGCTTAAAGAGTGTGTGAGCCCTCCCAATCTGTTCTACCTCAAGGCTAGCAACTCGCAGACCTGCTCTTGTATGTAGACGATATGGCCTTGACCGCATCCTCACATGTTCTTCTCAACTCGATCATTAACTCTCTTCACACAAAATTTGAGATAACAAACCTCAGGGAGTTACACTATTTCCTTGGCATTTCCATTTCCAAAAATGCTTTAGGTCTTTTCCTCCATGAACAAAATTATGTGGTAGATATCTTACATCGTGCCAACATGACCTCTTGCAATCTATGTTGTATACCTGTTGATACGAAGTCAAAGCTCTTACCCAATAGGTCCCCCTATTTTTGATCCGACTTTGTATCGTAGTTTTGTTGGCGCTCTCCGATACTTGATATTCACGCAACCTAACATTGCATTTGTCGTTCAACAAATGTGTCTCTTCATACATGATCCACAAGAGCCACACTTCAACGCTCTCAAATGCATATGACGTTACGTAAGAGGCACCGTTTTCATGGCTTGCAAATCAATCATTCTTCTATCAACCAACTCATCGCTTATTTTAATGTTGATTGGGTAGGATGCCCCTCCACTCATCGCTCAACCTTTGGTTATTGTATTTTCTTGGATGACAGTTTGACCTATTAACCGTATGGGAATGTTCGAGTCAGGGCCGGCCCGTTGATTGTTGGTGCTTAAAGAAAAAAAAATTGATACCTAAAAAAATGAATTAAAAAATTTTGTTATCCAAATGATTCGAACTCAAGAAATCTGAGTTAAAACAATGGTACTCAACCACTATGCTACAGCCAGTTCTTTACAATTTTGATACCCTTAATTACTAATATTTTTGTGATGCCTAAAATATTTTTCTCCCCATTCTTAGGGTTCGAGTATACATTTTGATATATAGAAATGTATAAATAATTATCTAGAATCTTAGTTAAAAGTATATGATAAGATCAATAGTGACCTCCATGTGTACTCTATATATAAATCCATCAATAACGTTGGTAGGACATTGAGCACTATCGCTTTTACTAGCCTTCTAAATTTCTAATACTAACATTCTTCGTCCCATTTATCCATATTTCTATTTTTGGACTTATGTTTTTTTTAGATTCACCCAATATGAATGGTACTTTTTCAATTTTCACACATTAATTTGTTCATGGAGTTATTGGTTGTTCCTACCCCCAAAATTATCTTATTTGCTCTATATGAATTATTTGGGTTGTGCATTGGTTTCTATATGGATTTCTTTTCTTCCAAATAGAGTTTTGTTTAGCTCTAGTTTTCTTGGTTTTTCTTTGTCTTCCATGGAATTTGGTTTAATTTGGCCATGCCTTGTTGACTTTAATGTTTGAGGAGGAGAAAGGAACTTTAATCACCATCAATGTAAGGTGGTGACCCAACAACATTATAACATGGAAGACTTCTTCGTGGAAAGCTTAGTCTTATTTCTGACCATTATTCTGGAGTTTGACTGATAACCAATACGATAGATTGCCATTGAGATCGTCTAATATATAATAAGAAGATAACATAATTGTCTTTTAGTCACCAAACTGACTAAGACTTCTCTTGAGAAAAAAAAGCAGATACTGCCCTGTCCCAAATGTAAGAATTGCAATTACCAAACAACAGAACGGGCCAGATCTGCAGTATATGCATATATCAAATTTAATTAAACAAGACTCCATTTATGTTTCCTGTTTGACATGAATCAAACCATTAACATCCTAAATCTCCATGTGTATATAATTATAGCCTCATGTGGTGGCAATGGCATCAATAATCAATCAACAATGGTAAATTAAAAAAAAGAGAGAAGACAATGAAGAATGAGAAAGTAGTGTTCAAGCAATATACAACTACATTCACATATAAATATCCCTACAACTTATCTGCGATTTTCGCCACAGCGTCTGCCAGTTTGTTGAGAACAGCAACTAAGTTATCACCGTGATCCTTTCTTTGCTCTCTGTCTAGTTTCAAATTTGAATTCTGAACCTCAAGCTGTGCCGCCAATAACTGCCCGTTTCTTTCTAGTATCTCTATCAAATGATGCTGCATGCTCTTTGACGCTTCTTCTTCCTCCACTTCTTCTCCTTCTTCACTCGCCGCTTTTCGTTTACGCTTTCTTTCTTCTTGTGATGTTGATCCATCTTTTCTTTCTTCTTGTAATGTCGATCCAGCTTCAGGATGTACCTCTTTCACTCCACCTTCCATTTCAAAATCAACTTTTTGGTGAAAAACAAGAAACGATCAACACAAACAAATAGACTATTGTCATGAGTAAAAATTAGTTACTTTTATAACAAAACTGGAGATGCATTTGATCATATCAACCACCTTATGTTGATAACAATATACTACACAGTCAAGATAAGCTCTAGAACTCTAAAATTTGATAGATAAGCTCACAGAACAAGGTTAAATCAGAGCAAAAGTGGACATAAGATTCTAACTTGTTTGGATCAAGATAAGCACTCAAAAACTATGTACTAAGACCAAACAAATAATATGATAGTACATAAAGTAAAACATAATCTATGATGCAAATTCATAACATAAGAATAGTGAAAATGCAAACCTTGATCTGCTCCACAATCTGCTTGCTTGTCCTTATCTATCACTGGAATTGAAGCCATATGAGTGATGAACAAACAAAACAAGAAAACTAATGGTTTGATCTGACTTTTACCTGGAATTGTTACGGGAGCCGGAGCCAAGGCAAGGGCAAGAGCAGGCTCCGGGATGACGCCGCCGTCGACAATCTCATAAACTTCCTTATCGAAAAAGCCAGGAAGCTTCTTCTCACGGCGAACATCGTTCCTCATAACCCAATAAGACTCGGTTTCCTCCTTGATCTGAGACTCCCACTCCTTAATCTTCTTGTAATCTCCCGCCATATTACTCCATCTTTTCCGGCACTGAACCGGTCCTCGATTCACCCCGTGACGACGGCAATAAGACGACACCGACGCCCACTTCGGCTCCATTTGACCCGACCCGGGATCCGCTCTCCCTCGCCGGACCCGATTCTCCGCCACTCTCTTCCCTTGAATCAACACCAGAATCTCTTGTCTTGTCCAACGTGGCAGTCTCGCCGTCTTAACGCCCTCCTCTCCGATCTCGTTATTACTCTCCCCTCCGACTTTATCTCCGCCGTTAACTTCGCCGCTCACTCCTAACCCCAACTGTTCCAGAGCCATTTTTAAACGGAATTCTTAATTAATTCCCCGTCGAAACGGGTTTAGGGTTAACGGCGTTATGATCAGAACATCCCGTTACGGCGTCTGTAGCGCCGGCGAGAGAGACTTAGGGCAAAATGAAAGAGGAGAAAGATTTGGAATTGTGAGATAATGACTAATTAAAATATTTTGAACTTAATGACTGTAGATTTATTGACCCCTAACCCTTTTTAATTTATATAATCTCGACCCTTAACGCTTTCTTAAGGTTCATGACTTCATGTAGATACGTTGAAATTAAGGGCATAATAATCAAATTAGATCTAATCTTTAATTCCTTTAGTCCAATTACAGACTGCTTGCCGTTTCTCGACTTTTCACTAATAGATATCAACACCTCTTCAACGGCCAAGATTCACTCACGATACTAATTCAGATTCAATTTTATCAATTAAGTACCCCACCTCTATAAAGTAAGACAAATACTATATAAATTAATGAAATTTTCTGATTCCAAATTAGACCAATATAAAAAAAAACAAAAAATTAATAAGATAATAATACTGTGATAAAAAAAAATTAATACATTTTTAAACTTTTATGTAAAATATAGTCTCAGTAATAACATAAATTAATTATTATAAATATTATGTATATACATATATATATGTATATTTATATAAGAACATTTAGTAGGATATGATTCTAATGTTGTATGTTTTTATAATGTTGAAACCTTGTTGAAACTTATAATTAGTATTCCAATCTATTATTTCAATATTCTTCCAAAAATGTGAAGAGTTATATATGTGATAATTATTTTGTTACAGGTAACTACTTTGAGTATTATTATCTCGTCTTCGCCATCATCAATACTAAGGTAAACTTAATTATTATTAATTAATCTATTTTTTTTTTTTAGTATGAATCATTTGTACCTGAATGCACAAGTGAGTGATTAACATTTACTGCATTATGATAACCAAAATTAATAATATAATGTTTATGTTAATCAAAACTATCTACACAACATGAAACTATATGAGAGTTAAACAAGAAAGTACAAGGAAACGTATGTAATACTTTTGGAAGAATTTATATGAATTAAAGTTAAATTACATATTTTAAATAAATTTTATATAAACAGAAAACTAATAAATCTTCTATAAATTAATAATTTATTAATTTATCAGTTTATTAATAATCTTATAAATGAATAAATTTTCAAAATCCCAAAATTATTATTAATATATATTGAGGTTTTATAGTAACTAAATCAGTGTCTGCTTGAGAAATTTGTGATAACAGTGTAATAATAACTTAACAACCCTCACAAAATGTCAAAATAATAACATTTTTGAATTGCTTAGAAAATGAATAGGAGAAATTTTCTTAAACATTATATAACACCTAAATACAAGGTTCAAGAAATTGTTAAATGGTT
The DNA here is from genome assembly GCA_900406245.1 of Odontarrhena argentea. Classification (NCBI taxonomy): domain Eukaryota; kingdom Viridiplantae; phylum Streptophyta; class Magnoliopsida; order Brassicales; family Brassicaceae; genus Odontarrhena; species Odontarrhena argentea. The sequence goes on along the minus strand of OVAF01001125.1, from coordinate 10,477 downwards.
GTCATGCCTATTAATATAGGTCTAGCGACTAAAAGAATTAATCGGAGACTCAGTGGTCTAGACGTTAAATAATTATTTCATTATATTTATATGTTTAATTAAAAATTTGATACACATGATTTTAAAAGAGCAAAATATGTAATATGAAAATATGAAAAATAATTTTTTAAAAATCAAAACAAAAAGAGTTAAACAGAAGGAAAAAAAAAAAAAAAAAACAAAGAAACAAACAAACAAAAGATGAAGGCCAAATGTGAGCTAAAAAAAACATTGTTGTAAGAATTGTGAAAACCCAAAATAAAAGTAATTGTCATTAGCACTACTAATACAACAAATAAAATCATAGTTTAACGGTTTGTGATAGTGCCGTCACTGTGTCACCACTTGGATATCCGGCTGATCAACAACTGAATGTGAGGTATGGTAAACAAAATTTCATAAGTTTTATGTGTGTTTCCATGCTAAGAAAAACATGTGTAAAGCGGCGTGTAGGAATATAATCCATATTGATAGTACCTTTTTGAAATGGAGAATGACTAGAATATTGTTAGTGGCTTGCGAATTGAAATAGATCCAAATGATCAATTTTTTCCCATTGTGTGGGCAATAGTCAATATATAAAATAAGGATAATTTGACAATGGGTTTTTGAACATTTGGTTGATGATTTGAAGCTGGGAATAGAGGAATGGATTGACTCTACCTAGTGACCAAGTGAAAAGGCTAATTGTTGTGGTAAAGGATGTTCTTCCTTTTAATGAACATAGGCTGTGTGAAAGATATTTTATGGAAATCAGAATATAAAAATAAAAATTAGAGAAAAGTTTGAGGACTTGTTTTGGGTTGCTGCAAATTCGTACTACCCAACAACATTTGATAGGAAGATGCAAGAGCTAAAATAGTATTCTCAGTTGCCTTCGGAGACTTCAAGCTTTCTATCTCATGTCCACGGACATCGTATCTATTTTACTTACTAATCGGAGTTGTAATATATTCTAATTAATAGTCAATAACATAGAATTTGTATAAAATGCAGGGCATATTTCACTAATTTTCTTAATGTGATGTTGTTGAAAATAGTTTAGGAGAGTCAATAACGAACCAAGCTAGCTGTTGAGAAGCTTAAAGATATTATGAGATATGTGATGGTGAGAAATGAAAAAAAAAAAGGGTCTAAACCAAAGAAACTAAAAGGGTATTACACTCCTAAACCAAGAGTTTTGTTAGACCAGCAGATTGAAATTAAAAGCAAAGAATTGCAGTCTTTTAAGCGATTCATTAGGAGATTATGAGGTTGGATACTTCAATGACAGGTTAGTAATTCATACTTTATTGAAGTTAATTCTCTAATAAGTGTAAGGGATATCCTAATACATGTTTGAACCTAATATTAAGGGCTACATATTTTAAAAATATGCGTTAGGCCACTAAAAGTTACGGATCGATGCTGCTTTATCTTATAGATCGTCAAAAAACATCATTTTGTTTATGTATTTTAATTATAAGTTGTAGCACGTTGTCATTAGTTGGAAAAAAAGAAACCTAAGTGTTGATCCCAGTTTCTTATGAATGAATTTTTTGTTTAACTAGAAAAGAAAACATTTGAGAATTTTTGAGTTGTATAAGTTTAAATAGAAATATACACATGCTAAATCTCACGCATACACACTAGTTAGACACTTAGACTATAATTAGAAATTAAATATGGTAATGGGGATAGAAGACCCTATAGCAATTTGTGGCCAAAATCACCTTGAGCTTTGTGGTTGATTTTATCTAACACAAATCAAAATATAATGTACAAAATTCTAAAATGGGGGGAAAATAATATTTTAAAACTTATTAGTATCAATCTTGATCTTAGACAGAAAAGTTCTATCTCTTTTATAGCATGATATGAGTATGAGAATGTAACAGTTCGTGAGTTCATAATGTTGGAACTTAATTTTGACAACTTTGAAACAAGTGTGTTTCACCACTAATTTGGAAGGTTGTCTGGTGGATGTCCATCATAATGATCGGATATATAGTATTTTAAAAACATCATTGTGAGTATTATAAAATCGTATATTCATTTGTCTAAATTGGGGTTAAAGTGAATGAAAAATGTTGGTGTGAAGTGGATTACTTGGAATGCATAATTGAGTTTAATTTTTGGCTAAGTGTCAAAAACACAAAATACCACATTGGAAAGATGAACATTTTTTTTTTTCTTTTAGCCCAAGAGATTATTTTCTTTTGAGTTATTTCTTTACTGAAATTGTTTTTGAAATATCAAGATATGATTTACACACACACACACACACATATATATATATATGAATATTCCATAATTTTCTACGAATTGAAATCTTTTACAGATTTGAATTTGTTAGACAAGTTATTTTCCAGCCTATAAATATAAGATACACAAAAGAACATCCTTTTAAATTTTTTGTTAGGTTAAGTGTCTCGAGTATATCATAGAATTTAGTTAGTTGCCTTCTATTCTTGAGTGCTACATACAGTATATTGTATGGTTGTATCATGAGATTCTGATTGCATCAAACCGTCACACTACGAACAATTAAAGAGTTAAGGAAAGAGTGTCACGCCTCCATACCAACCACTTTTTTTTTCATGAGATCATGATATTGGTATTGTAATTCTAACTATATTATTATTAATATTTATAACAATTATTCAGTTTTGACATAACGTAGAAATTGTGGTTCTACACATAATATATTTATCTTTACATGTTGTAAAAAAGAAACATTTCATTGGTATTCCAGGATTCTAGATAATTTAAGAGAAAAGTTATCGGCAAATCCATATTGATAGTTCCTTGTGTTTCGAATTCCAATTATTCATATTGTAGATATGGTAAGAACTAGGAAAATTATTCCAAATGCACTTTTTTATTTTAAGTGGTTATCTTTCATTTTTACACTTTCACTTTTACACTTTTAAAATTTATGTGTTTAGACTCTTTTAACTTTGTTAATTGGGTTTAGGATTTTGGATTTAGGGTTTATGGTGTAGGGTTGGTCTAGGCTTTAATTAAGTTAGGATTTCTAGGATTTATTTTTTAGGGATGAAACCTATCTTTAGGGTTTATAATGGTGCTAAGGTTTAAAATTTTTAGGGTTTATAATGTTCGTTTTAGGGTTTAAAAACCCTAAAACCAACATTTTAAACCCTAAAACTTTATAAATAAAACTGAATTTGAGTGATAGGGTTTAAGATTTAAGAATAATAAGTGATATTTAAAACAATTTTACTCCAAAGTGTGGTTTTGAAAGAATGGTAACAAAAAAAAATATTTTTGAAAAAAAAAAAGAGTTAAAAAATGTATTAGTGATATTTTCCCTAAGAACTTGGTTATATCTACCGATTTTTAAATTGATCTTCCTCTTTACGCTCGTTTCTTATTTTAATACTGATATTACTAAACGAGTTTGATTAGTAGTTTTTACCACAATATGAAAGGTACTATTTTGATAATTACTAATCACAAAAACGGTAATAATAAATAGTCCCAAAAACACGTCACTTAACTCGTTGTATCTCTTTCAACTATTTCAACGGTGCCACTAAGGTTAATGATCGGATAACATTATGATCAACAGTACATAAAAAAAGTATTGGGATAAAAGAACCCTTAAGAGTCCTAAAGGTTAGATAATTAAATGAAATGATGCCTCTGCCACTAACATAATTCTCAAATAAAAAGTCTCAAGTTTTTTTTTTTTTTTTCATTTTAATGCCACTCAAAGTCTATCTCACAAACCTTATCATTGGTTTATAATCATTTAATTAAATGGCTATGAATGCTTGATTGTATTTATACATACGACATACCCCTTCCCATCTGCTTAAAGCCACTTTTCTTTTCTTAATTTCTCAGTCACCCAGTTGTTTTCACCTTTTAGCAAGAGGAGTTTGTACCCATATGCATGATCTATTGTGCTCTACAAGGAAGGTCTACTTGCCTATAATGGATACATTTATAGGGTATCATCATAATGATTCCTTGTTTGTAAGCAAATCATATAGGGATAAACATAAAATAGTAATATAAGTGAATTTGTGGAAAGTGATAAATATCTTCGTTCAAATTTAGGGAGACACAACATTTTCCTTGACTCATATTCGGAGGGAACTCAACAGAGAGGCGGCTGGTTTGGCTCGTGGTCCCAGAAAACGTTAATTAATTTTTTTTAAAAAATTAAGTAAATAGACATCCACCTACCTTTGTGAGATTGACAAAAAAAGAAAAAAAACTTAGGGAGACACAAATAATATTCAAGGAATTTTAAGAAACAGGCAAGGCTCATATTAGAAAAACAATCAAAGTAGGGAAATTACAAGGAGCTTTATAGACAAAAGCCCAAATGTCTCAAACCAGAAGATTGTGTCTATTGTAAATTTGTAATCGTAGAGATGAATGAAAAACACAGAAGGTTTAATCATCATTAACGTAGGAAGCTGTTTGGTGGGAAATGTCTTAAGGGGTTCTGTCGCAGCAGCTCTGTCTCTCTGCAGATTTTGTATGAAACATTGTTAGAACAAGTCATGAGATCAAATTTAAAACAAAACAAATTTTTTTTTTCTCCTTACTTCTTTATCTCACGGCCATCATTAAGAGGCAGAACGTCGTTTGATGATGATGATGAACTGGTTTCACTCTTCTTCTCTCCTTCTCTGCATTTCTTAATCAAGTCAGTAATGAAACATGTCTTGTTGCCAAATAGTCAAAATGTTCAACTTATACCCTGTACATTCTTCATCTACGAAAACCTCAAAAGAGGAAGCAGAGGGTAAAGGAGCTGCTGCTCCTGTTCTCCCTATCGGTTTCTGAGGAACCTGTCACGGTTTAAAATGCAGTGAGTGATTGATTTACATACGGATTAGTTAGTTTTGTTTTGGAGGCTAGAGAAGCAAAAACCTTGAATGATCCCCATTTTCCAGGTAAAGAATTGTTTTCTTTGTTCCTCTCTGCTCGGCCTCCAAGCATGAGCCAAGAACCAAACTCTGGTTTTGACTTGTCTGACTCTGGTTGAGTCCCCAATGTAGTGTCTGAACCTGCATCTTTGTAGATAGGAAACTGTGTCTTGGAAAAACTGCAAAGAGTACCAATAAGTTACACAATCATTCAGAGTTTTGGTCTTAGGAGGTGCAACTACAGAATCAATCAAAGTGCTTACTGATTTGGCTTTAGCTTATGGGCTTGTGGATTACAACTTCCTAAAGCCTGCCTTTCTCTATCTGTATAGAAACAATTTCATGTCAGATGGCTTATCAAAATATTTTAGTGATTTTCCAAGAAAGGTGAATGCTGCTACTCACTGTTATCTCCCCTGGACAATATCGTGCCAAAGCTCCTTGAAGGTAAGTCATTCTCCTTGGGTTCCTGCTTGTAGGTGAAGCATTAATTTATCATGTGAAAAAATTTAAAGCATACATACAAACAGACAAACCTTGTGACTTACTTCGTCAGCAATTTTGGACCTTGTCATAGTTCTCAACATGAATTTCTTGTAAGCATCTTTCAACTTTTCCACTGGCTTTGCATTTCTGCACAAGAGTGGAATGTAAATTACCAGGAGAAGTAACACTTGTGATAAAAATTGACAAGTCAGATAGATGAAGAGGTTACCTAGAGATGCCGAGATTGAAGATCTCATTGGCGGTTTTCAGCTTACCCTGAAACTCCATGTGCAAAGCATACGATATGTAGTAAACAGCATGTGTCTTTCCAATGTCATTGACCTCCAAAAACTTGTAAATGACTTGAGCATCAGCGCAATGCTCCGCCTTTCAAAATTGTAAAACGAAAGAACATTACTTGTCACTCTTACTCTCCATACAAAAAAGAAGGAGAAAACCGAAAAGGACAGAAGATTTACATATTCCAACCAGACTTTGAGATAACGAAGATCATCCTTGTAACGTTCAGAGTGCCAGAACGTGCGAACACATTGCTCGTATATCACTAAGAGTCCAGAGCACTCTCCACCGGGTGGAAAAGCTTCCTGTACCCATTTTATACAGCTTCCACAGGACAATGAAGAAGCTCAGATTTAGAGATTGTACATAAAAAGTGGTTCAAGAAAGACAAATAGCTCAATCAGGAACTCACTGGATCCAGGGAAAGAGAGGGTCATCTCCATCATACTCATCGATCGCTTCAATCAACTTCCTAAAACAATAGAGGAATTAAACAAAAATTCACAGAAACCCAAGTGAAATTGAAAGCAATACCTGCGTTTCTCGATGAGATTCTTCCTTAATTGGTCGTCGGTTTGAGATTTAAGAGCGTGGTTAAGAAGACCAACATTACGTCCTCTCTTGAGTGGCCTGACGTTCTCCTTGAAAAGCTCCCACTCGAATCCAGTCTCCTGCTTCGAAGCGAGAAACTCTGTCTCTGGATCTGAGATCGAAACCCTAATTTCAGCCATCGTCGTCTTCTTCCTTCGTTGGAGTTTGAAAATGAGAAATATAGCCGTTATTACTCGATTACACACACGACCTCCAGAACTTAGGCGGATTGATCATATATGGAAGTGAGCGCCTACATGCTTTCGCTGGCCCACGTTTTCTTGGGCCTAATCAATATATGACCCAATATCATTATTTTTTCCTTTTTAAGCAACGGCTACTTAGATTAGATTGATTCTTTTTACTCAGCAGGGTCAGGGGGGTCGGTCCGCGCACAATTCATATTCTAAAAAAACTGTATGTACATTTCACAGAAAAAACGGGAAAATAGCATATAAATTTTCTAAAGGTACATTTTAAATCTCAAGACTTTTTCATTGACACTTTAAACATTGAACGTGGAACCACTCACACTTTAAATTCCCGAACTACGAAAGTTGTTAAGTCCCGTCATTTCTCTTAACAGAAAAATTAACACGATCACCTTTTCTTTGCTTGGCTGATCTGACACGTGTTAGTTTTTAATTGACCATAAATATTTAATTATTATTATCTATTTCTTGTGATACATAAATTCTAAAAAATACGAAAAAAATTAAAAAAAAAATTTTAAAAATTAAAATCAAAATATTAAAATTGGAATTTAAAACAAAAAATTAGAAAAACAAAAATAAACATAGAATAGAAGAAAAGGTTAAAGAAAAAAATCGTAAAAAAAAAAAACTAAAAGAAACATATTTTCGGAAAAAGAAAAGAAATATGATAATGAACAAGATTCATTATTATAAACATAAACACAGAATATGTCTTGTCCATTTTGTGTTGGCATTATCTATAGTCATATATATGTATATATATATATATACATATTATTTATGAAATTTTATTATTTAAAAATTGAAAATTAAAATACATAAGAACACATATATATTTTTAAAAATAAGATTCAATTTTATTTATATTTTCAAGTTTCATAAATATTTTTTAAACAAGAATATTATTATTATTTTATTATTTTGTAACTCACTTTATATGTTTTTGGGAAATTGTCTCTAATACACTTTTTATTTTCTTCTCTTTCACTTTTACACTTCCACTTTTACGCTTATTAAATTGGGAAATTATTCCAAATACACTTTTTAAGTGGCTATCTTTCATTTTTACACTTTCACTTTTACACTTTTTTAAATTTATATGTTTAGACTTTTTTAACTTTGTTAATTGGATTTAGGATTTTGGATTTAGGGTTTGGGTTTAGGGTTTAGTGTGTAGGATTGGTCTAGGGTTTAATTAACTTAGGATTTCTAGGGTTTAGTTTTTAGGGGTGGAACCTATTTTTAGGGTTTAAAATGTTGGTTTTAGTGTTTTTAAACCCTAAAACCACCATTATGAACCATAGAACTCTATAAATAAAAGTGAATTTAAGTGATAGGGTTTAGGATTTAAGAGTGATAAGTGGTATTTAACATAATTTTCCTTCAAATTGTAGTTTTGAAAGAATGGTAACAAAAAGTGTATTTTTGAAAGAAATTAGTTAAAAAGTGTATTAGTGATATTTTCCCTATTAAATTTTATATATGTTTTGATTCTTTTAGCTTTGTTAATTTGTTTTTTGGTTATGTTTTAGGGTTTGGGTGTACGGTTTTGGGTTTAATTGACTTAGGGTTTTAGGGTTTAGTTTTTAGGGGGTGAAACCTATTTTTAGGGTTTAAAATGTTGGTTTCAAGGGTTTTAAACCCTAAAACCAATATTCTAAACCTTGAAACTTTATAAATAAATAAAAGTGAGAATGAGTGATAGGGCTTAGGGTTTAGGGTTAAAGGATGTGAAATGGTGTTTAAAACAATTTTTTCTTTAAAGTGTATTTTTGAAAGAATGGTGACTACAAAGTGTAAATTTGAAAGAAGAGAGTTAAAAAGTGTGTTTTTGTTACTTTCCCTATGTTTTTTTATATTTTATTATTATATGTATTTACTATCTATATATTCTTTTCTAAACAGATTTCTTTTATTTTTTTAGTTTTTATTTTTGGTTATGATTTATTATTTTTAATATTTTCTTTATACTCTATATTTATATTTATATTTATTTCTCTAAGTTTTTAATTTATATTTATATTTTATTTTCATTATTCTTTTTTAATCATTATTTTTCTATTTTTAGAATTTATTTATCATAAGAAATAAATGTTCATGGCCAATTAAAAACTGACACGTGATAGATCACCAAAAAAAAAAAAACAACAAAAAGCAAAAAACTGACGGTGTTACCTTTTCCGTTAACAGAAATAACGGTTTGTAACAACTTTCGTAGTTTAAGGGTTTAAAATGTGAGTGTTGTCACATTCAATGTTTAAAGTGTTACTGAAAAAGTCTTGAAGTTTAAAGTGTTAGTGAGTGAAACTTTGAAGATTTTTTATACTATTTTCCCTAGAAAAAATTATATACTAAATTTAATTTTCAAAAATATAATTCTCATGAAACGATCATTTTTTATTATAATACCTAATTATCCCTATATACTATTAATTTTACCCCCTCTCTATCTCTTTTTTTTTTCTCTTCGGTTCTTCGCCTTCTTTCTTCTTCTTTTTTTTTCTCTTTATTCTTTGTCATCTCTATCTCTTTCTTTTGCTTCTTCTTTCTCATCCTTCTTTCATCATTGCTTTAAATCTATGGCACCTAAAACAGTAAAATTATAAAAAGGTAAAGCCAAGAAAAAAATCATAAACTTTTTAACAAACTAACATGATTTTTAATCATTTAAAACTTTTTTAAGTGTTTAACAACTGATTATTTGTGAGAATCATGAGTGAATTAATATCTACTAATCTATTTAGAGGAGCAAGTATGTGTAAAACACTGTAACAAGTTTGCCAGATATCTAAATTCAGAGTTTATACGTTTTTTAGACATATAAATAAGGGATAATAGATTATTTACAAACGAACATGATTTGTAGTCATTTAAAAAATTCTTTACGTGTCTAACAATGAATATTTGTGACAATTGTTAGTGAGTTAGTATCTACTAATCTATTTAGAGGAGCTAATACGTTTTCTTACACAGTAATAGATCTGTTAGACATCCAAATTCAGAGTCCATATGTGTTTTTAAAACTAATATGTTTTTTAGACATATATGTAGGAGATAATATGTTATTTACAAACTAACATGTTAATCTTAAAATTTCGTTAGACATCTACAAATCTATTTAAATGAGTCAACAAATTTATTATCTCCTCTAACTTTGTGATTTAAATGTCTAAATTTCCTTTAACATACGTTACTACTCCTCTAAGATTATTATTACTCATCTAACATGTATGAATTATGAATTTTATGTGTGGATTATGAATGAATGACATTAAAATGGATATAACATCATCAGAAAACGTAAAGTATAATGTTGGATTTTCTCCATATCTTCACAGTGGCGGAGCTAGTTAAGACCCATGGGTGACAATTGCCACCCATGACTTTTATAAAACAGTATTTGAGTGTGTGTGCAATTAGTGGACTTTAGCTGAGTTGGTATAAAACTTGTGGAGTTTGAGCATATATCATGTGTTCGAACCATACAATGAGTGTACTTTTTTCAATTTTTTTAATTGGTTTGTTTGTTTTTTACACATTTACATAAATTGCCCCCCATAAAAGCAAATTTTGGCTCCGCCATTGTATCTTCACCGGATCTGAGCTAGATCTTCCTCGGATCTTTGACTGTCACCGAATTTATGTGGAGAAAAAGATAGACGTAAATAGAGCAAAAGTGATGAATGTTAGAGCTTGAAGATCTATTGTAAAAAGAGTGAAAAAAAAAAATTGTAGAGAATTTGATGAAAGACAAATAAAAAGAAGAAAGATATGAAAAAGAGTTGTAGAGACTAAGAAAAAGAAAAAGGAGAGAATGAAGGAGAGTGAGTAATATATGTGGGTGTAAATGAGTGTGTCAGTGTTTAGATGAGAGAGAGATGGTAGCTTTTTCAATTGATAACCTTAGAGAGAGAGAGAGAGAGAGAGAGAGAGAGAGAGAGAGAGAGAGAGAGAGAGAGA
>OVAF01001124.1:5940-25676 GCA_900406245.1 Odontarrhena argentea | reverse complement strand
CTGATCTTGTGGGAAGAGTCCTCTGTGTCTTAACATTGTTTTGCTCAGCAGCAGCAGGAGCAGGAGCAGTTCCACTTGCAGAAGCATGTGTTTCTGTTTGTTTTCGTTTCCCCCTTTGGTTTGATTCTGCTGGGGTCATGAACTCCTCTTCCTCTTCTTCAATTTGATGAAGATCGTGATTCACAGATGATGAACCCATCTGATATTTAACATCAAAAGAGATACATCAAAACCTAACATTCCACTGTTCAAAAATTCCTCATCAAATATGACATAATCGATCAACAAACTAAAATACACAGAAACAGAGTTACAGAGGCACGAGGTGAACCATAGATTCCTAAAGTCTTAGGGACTTACAAAAGAGTTTTTGGCTAAACAAAGGCTTTCTCGTCAAAGTTTCAACAAACTAAATTACACAGAACTGGAGTCACGAGATGATCAAAGCAAGCAATTACAAGGTTGAGAAACAAAAGATTGAAGAGAAATACAAAGTTTTGGACAGACAATGAGGAAGAAGAAGTACCTGCGATTCTGGAGAACTCTCTGAGTGAGATGAAATTGGGAGCTTTTGGCTTTCCAGTTTGTTGGATTTGGATTAAATACCTAGGGCTAGGAGGCAAAAGCTTCGATTTGGGGAAAAGGAGAACGTGAGGAATCGCAATCGTCTATGTCAGGGAGTGGTTCTTAGGGTCGGGAGAGTTATTGAACCTAGGTTTAGTGTTAGTGTAGATTAGTTCGGGTTAGTTTCGGGTATCGGATATAACCCGTACCCGATCGGTTATCCGAAAACCATAAACTCCCTAACCGATCGGTTATTTGATCCTAAAAAAATCCGAACCGAAGTCCCTTTTCGGGTTCGGGTTCGGGTATCGGTTTTTATGCCCAGGGCTACTATCACTATAGATCAACCAAACAGCTAATTAAAAAGAAAAAATAACGGAAAGTCGGAAACTAACGGTAAATTTTACTATTTAACGATCCAACGGTACTTGACTTTACAAACCTACAAATCCAACAATCCAACGGTCCTAATATAAAAAGGAGCACCGTAACAACATAGTCTACACCTTACATGAACACATAGAAAAAAAAAAAAGAATATTCCAATTAATCTCCAGATCTCAAGAACAGCGACCCGGATCCGTTTCACTCCTTGTCTCCTTGACCCGACCCGATGTATCCGTAGCAAGCCTTGACGCAATAGCGGAATGATACATAACGTCGTGGAAAGTGGAAGCTTCCGCGATCTTCCTCCGTAGTTCCTTAGCTTTCTCCTCCGTGAGACAACCACGACGGATCTTCTGACCGGATTCTCGACCCGACCCGGAGATATCGGTTTTACCCGACTCCGATTCTTGAGTCACGGAGGTTTCGATGTTGAGGTAATCAGGATCGGAGGATAAACCGAAAAGAGGAGCCCACCAAGAACCAGATTTCTTCCGGTTATTCGTGTCTGGTTTAAGAGAACCGGAACATGCTCGGATCGTAACCGGAGCGGAGTAACATACAATCGAAGCCATTTTAGGGATTATGAAATTTGATTGTTACTGTTGAAGAGTGAGATGATAAAAAATGCGTTCACGTTGGATTGTAATTTATATGAAGGAGGAGTGAGGGTATTTTCGGAGTTTTAAAAGTTCTTGAGTGAAATGTGCACGGAGTTTAAGGTGGACGCGTACGCATTGGATTGATTGATAAGTCTAATGCTTTTTCTTGATAACACGCTCATGCTTTTTCTATCGTCAAATTGTATTGATGATCTGCACTTTCTCAGAAATACAATAATTTTAAAAACGTGAGAGAGTTGTGTTTTGGCTTTATGCAAATTAAATTGTAGCCTTACTGATTTTATACCCGTAAGATTCTAAAAAATTTGGTCGGTGGTGAGGCAGAAAAATAAATAAATTTCAAAGAGAACTATTTTTCCTTAAGAAGCAGACAAATTAGGGGAAATAGAAAGAATACAAACGTAATTTGAATTTTAGATCCGTGATAGTATATTCCAAAGGTTAAGGAGTTTATTTTCACGTGTGACGTCCAAAAAAATATCTACATGTAACGGTTTGTCAAATAATAGGCTGGATCCGGAGTAGGTACTGGTACAGGATCCACGAGAAGGCCAAGATAGTGGTCTTTACATTTAAATCTGAAGCTCATGTAATTAGTGGAAATTCATGTAAATATCTTTGTGATATGATATCACTGAGGGATCTATATGTGAATATTCCTTGGATACTACTACTTTAAATTTTAATGATGTATCAACTAGTTGCATTTTGTTTGATACCTCATGTATTAGTAAAACATATATATGTACACACCACACACACATATATTGTATTTTATTTGTTAACTATATATTTGCATTAATTTTGGTCAAAAAAAAAAAAAAACTATATATTTGCATTGTATAATATGATTCTGATTGATGACACAAACAAATTTTTGTTTGGAAACGAAAAGTTTGATAGTTACCAATCGATCATTCATTTGTTTATGACTGTTGGTCATATCGTTTAGGTTTTAGATTTATAAATAGTAGAAAATGTCATTTGTCTTGACGAATAAAAATAATTTTTTCTTTTCCATTTGAAAAACTAAGTTCATTTTCATAACAGGTTGACAAAAAAAGAGGTTCATTTGTCACTTAATTTTTTGATAGACCCCATAAGATTTATTAAAATAATTAATTATTTTAAATTCTAATTTTTTTATCTACTACATTTTCATTTTTATCACAATTACTTACTTACAATATTTTCTATTTATACAAAAAAAATATATATATATATATTTTTTTTTTGCCAACACAAAAAAAATATTTAAGTATATTGTTCAATATATTTAAGTACATTGTTCAATATATTTAAGTATATATATATATATATATTTTAACAACCATTGATATATCTTCAACCAGTATACCTAAATTTGATCACCAATTTTTATGTAAACCAACTTTAAACCATGTAGACTATCAATTTCTGATATGATGAACCTGATTTAAACCGATTCTAAACCACAATTTGACAAAGTCTCCCAGAAATCGCAAAGGGAACAATCTCACTTGGCTGCGTCATTTCGCCGAAGAAGAAGAGAAGCCAAGTCGCGTAAGGTGACCTGAGAAGAACACAAACCCCATCGATTCCAAAGCTTTTTGATCATCTTCATCATGTGGAGAAGAATCGTATCTTCTCATCTCAAAACCCTAGCATCGTCATCAGCCGGTACGGCCGCCGCTTCGCCTCGCCGATTCGTCGTCTCCAAACCTCTTGGTCGTCTTCTCGCCAATCGATCAGCGATTTCCGCTTCTTCTTCTGTTTTCCCACGCCATTTCAGCTCCGAATCAGGTAGAAATTGACGTTGCCTGTAGCTTTTTTTCTTCTCAGATCTTGTATTGGAATGTGGATTCTCCATAGAACGAATAGTGAAAATAGATTTGAATTTGTATTGGTCACAGAGATTGTGAATGCAATGCGTAATATGTTTCGTGGATTGGAATGTAGATGAAGATCTTACAATGTTTAGGTTTCTCGTCAGTCACTAATCTAGAGCTCTGAATTCTGAAATTGTGAAATGTTTAAGATCTTACATTGCGTTTTATGTATTTTCGCAGCAGAGACTTCTGTGAAGAAGAATGTGGAGGATGTAATGCCTATTGCAACTGGACATGAGAGAGAGGAGCTTGAAGCTGAGCTTCAGGTGATTTTTTATGTTTATATGCGTTTTTAAGATGCTGAGTATGATTGGAACCTGGTCTTGTGGCACTCTGGTGTAATCATGAGTGTTTCTTCTGCACAAGAATCGTATCCTGTAGAATTTGGGATCATATTTCTTTTCGATATCTATAATTGAGTAGTCTGAACTAAGAGTGGAATGTGTGATTTGATGTTGCATTTTAAGAATGGAAAACTAATTTTGACTTTGTTATGTTCTTGGTGTACAGGGAAGGAATTTGCTTGACATCAACTTCCCAGAAGGTCCTTTCGGTACAAAGGTTAGTTGATTTGTAGTACATGAGGAAAATATTGGTGTTTCTTTCCATACATTGACCAATTGTCACTGTAAAATATAACCTAGAAAACCACACACAGTCTAGTTAAGTCGAAGTAGAATACATGGCCTGTTCTGTGATTTTAGGTGTTCCAGTGACCTGAAACAACATTATCAGAATTTCTGAAACTTATCCCTTACGAATTAGTTCCGACTGGCTTTTGGACCTACTTGTATACTCTGGTTTTTTTGTTGCCCTTATTTTTCTCACTCTCAAATTTCGTGGCACAAGCATCAAATTCTTTTATTTGTCCATTTTAAATTCTTCTCTGTTTTTCATATCCAAGCTGCTTGATGGATTTTCCTCTTACTGCGTGTTGATCTTTTGGGGGAGTTTGATATATTATGTCCTTTCTCATATCATATGATACTTAATTGAGCTTCAAGTAGCATTAGTCTTGGCTGAGTTGAGCAAAGGATGGCGGTTTGACTGGTGTGATTGTGTTACCTAACCATAGACCCTAATTAGCTCACTGTTTAGGACTCCTTATGTTTGAACGTGGTGATGAAAATTCCATTAGTCATTTCTTAAATAATTTATGGATTGTGAATCTTAGTTCAGATCCCTATATGTTTAGAATTTGTGAAGTATAAATTATTGCTTGCGATTGCATACTGTATCATAACATAAGTTGATGTTCTTTATTTTCTCATATCACTTTTTTTACTGAGGGCATGCTTGAGTAACCCATTCTCTTTTTGAAGATTATTGATTACCTCCTGATTTCATAATCTGTTATTATAGGAATCTCCCGCTATCGTAAAGTCCGTCTATGACAAGAGAATTGTCGGATGCCCTGGTGGTGAAGGCGGTAAGTCACCATTTTGGTAGCGGTTTCTAAAAAGAAAATCTAGTCGTTTTGATCTATTTACGTTCATTGGATCCATTTACCAATCATATGTTGCGATCTTATTTTATTTCTCCTCTGAAAACTGCAGAGGATGAACACGATGTCGTTTGGTTCTGGCTAGAGAAAGGAAAGCCATTTGAATGTCCTGTGTGCTCTCAATACTTCCAGGTCTTTCACTACTCTCTAATCATAAAACAAAAATTTCAAAAACAAGAAAACGTTGGAGACTTTCTGAACCTTGTTTGATGCTTATTTTGGCAGCTCGAAGTGGTTGGTCCAGGTGGTCCACCAGATGGTCACGGTGACGAAGAAGACCACCACCATTAATCGCTACCACAAAATATTTTCTCCTCCCTTGTAGTGACTGAAATAAAAATACAGATCGTTGGTGAAACAAACATCTTTCACTCTACTTTCTTCGCCTCTAGGCTCTAACCTCTTTTTTGCTTTTAAAAAATCTCGAGGCTTTTTTTTATATGATTCTTGGGTTAGAATCATTCCTCTTTTTTGAATTATAATATATGGTTTTTTTTGTTTTCACGGTATGTATGAGTTGTGATTATGTTCTTCTGCCTCAAATCCAATTGGTTACTCATCGATGCCGACCTACCGATTCTTTTTAGGGATCCCATTCTTTTTATAGTCGGCTAAGATGGCTGTGATTAGTAACATTTGACATTTGGCATCTTTACAATTTAATAAAAAGAAATCGTTACTTTTCAGTTTTGTCCAATAAAAATGGAACTTATATGTTTGAATTGGCTTTGATGTTGTCAATTGAACAGTGATTTCAAACCAAACTCTAAGTCTTGTAGAACGTTAAAAGGGGAAATCAAATCTAATCTTTGGGATTTCCTGCCCTCTTCAACATTTACTTAGTGAAATATGTATAATGGAAAATTTCTGATATATCATTTTTCTCCCAAAGTAAATTAAAAGACGATATGTGGTTGGTTGTCAGCTTTAACATTTCTAAAAATGAAAGATAACAAAGTAAAAACTACAAAACTTCTCGGACAAACCGGAATGTATCAAGAAGATTGGAAAACCATTCATCAAAGAATTTCATACAATCTTGATCAACTCAGCATAATTCGTCCAAAATATATAATTGTTTAACATGATAGTAAATTAAGAACCGTAATTTTGATGTATGATCTCCATTTTTGTATCACAAAACGCTCCATGTGAATTACTTTAAATTCGGTTTGAATGTTTTATTTGTTATAGATTTGCCAGAATTATTTTGCCAAAATAAAAACCATTGTAAAAGTGGAACATTTTCACAAAATAAAAGTGTTATAAGTTTTGTCATGAAAATTTGTAATATAATATGTAGTATAACAGAATAATGAAAACTGTTATTTGTATAAGTTCTTGATATTATATAATATCTTACCTTGTGGCTGGTGGTTTAATAGGGATCGTTCAACAAAAATACCCCTAATATTGCAACAAAGCCAGATTCGATGCTACATTTTTATTTTTGTTTTTGGGAAAAAAGAGATTTTGAATAAGACAAGCTAACGAAGATGCCTCGAACCAAACAAAACAAGAATAAAATAAATAAAAAAAACCGAAGAAGCTCGATTTTCTCTCAACCGTATACCTTAATTGGCTAAGTACTAATTAGCATCCAAACTTTTTTATTTCGATTTATTATTATAATAATAACAAACAAAAGAGAATATGAAGAACAAAAACACTCGACGTTAACGTAAAAAACAACTTTTATTCTCATGCACTACAAAACTATATTCCTAACACTTTTTTCTATGTAAAAATATTAACAAATATTTTTGTTTTCTCCACGGCTTAAAATAATATTTGAGATGCTCCGCGTAATTTAAAGAAGATTTCTTTTCACTATCAAAAAGGCGGAAACTTTCAAAATACAAGTATTCATTTTATATGTATGCAAAAAATATGTCAGTAATTACTATATAATGTAATTAAAATCTATGTTTTATTTATACAATAGACACGTAATCTACCCCCTTCATGTAAAAAAAAATATTTGTAGAAAATTAGATTTTAAATTACAAAAGAAACTATCATTCTATAACAATTTTATGCTACAGTCTGAAACGAAAAGAAAGCCTACCAAGAAAATATATAAAATGTCTTAAAGAATTGGTTCTGCTAAAATTCCAAAAGTCTCATAATAAAAACAATTTCAAGAAAACGAACGTTGGAGTTTCTATTCCCTTTCTATTTCAGAAAAATTAACAAATATATACTTCTTTAAGATTCCACACAGCTTGCCCTCATTATCAACTCTCCTTTTCACACATACATACAAATTTTTGTGGTTCATTAGAATCTTTCAAAAGTTTTTTATTTTTTAATTAGCTCAAAGGAAGATATGTGTTGGTCTAATAATATTGCACCAAGCACACATTTTACAACTTTATTTTAACCTAAGCCAATGAGATGGGTGAGGATTTATAGGAGTAAATATCTCTAGAATACTCTAGAATTGAATAACATATTTTTCAACATATAATTTTTGAATATCAAAACATGTGGGTGAGTCTCTTGTTAATCTCGAAGTTTGAGACTTAAATTTTATTTTCTTACATTTGTAATTGGTTTTTATTCTATTATATTCAAAAAAAAAAAAAAATTCTTATATATGAATTAGAATTAGAGATTTATTCGGTCGAGAAAAGTCAGAGTCGCTCCTGACATAAAACAAAGGAATCAAGTGCCTTAGATCTTTTGGTAAAGTTGTGTATGTTTCACGTTATAAAACTCATTTGCAGTCTCCAATGATGTTCAGTACGTATTGAGGGGCATCAAATTTTTTGTACGCTTAGGCATCATTTAACTTTGAACCAATACTGAAAAAATCAATACCAGACCAAAAACTATTTGGTTATTCATGATTTCCCAAATCTGTTTAATTTTCTTAATTATATACTTTAGTTTAGATATGTTTTTAAAATTGATCTACAAGTCTACAACTAAGAGTCTAAGCCTAAAGGCCCTTAACGAAGGTAGGAACTAGGAACCCTAGCAACCTTACTTTTGGTTCACTTACGTCTACTCAATAAACACAACTAAGTAAGACATATACTTAGCATAATACATTGATACTCTTACTTAATCTAAAGTACACATTTACAACTCTAAATGTATTATGTCTTACTTAATCTAAAGTACACATTTACAACTCTAAATGGATCGAGTCCCGCTCCTTGCTTGCAGTATGCATGATTTGGCTATTGGATCGGTCAGTTGTGACCCAAACCACTAGTAATATGTGGTTGATAAAAAAAAATAAAAAAAAAATAAAAAAAATGTGTTATGTCTTATTTTGACCACGCAACACTTTTTAGCTTTTTTTTTATATATACAATCAACGTATTTTATGCGTAGGACTTTTAATTAGTTAACACTATTTTTTTTTTTCAGATTTTGTATTATTTATGGATGGTGTTTTTATATGAAATTTACCTTCAATTATTAAACCCTTTTCGCATTTTTTTCCAACTCGAATGGATATTAAAAAAATATTGTGCAATGGGTCATATATGATATGTATAAAAAAGTATTTTATTTATTAGCTTAGAAAATATTATATGCATGATAAATCATTTCCATTGATAAAAATTGGTTTTCCTTAATTGAAAAAGAATATATGGATAAATGATTTCAAATGTCCACATAATAACATATGTTTTCTTTTAACATTAGAGACCAAAATATATAATATAATTCTTTTTCAAGTATTATTCGATTTTATGATCGCTAGAGTTTACTCTCTATATTATTTTTGTTGCGCTAATAGGTTTTAGAAACGTACTGTAAATGTGTCACACATGAGTAAAAATTCCAAGCTTTTTTTTTGTTCTTTTCTATATTAAATCTAGTTATTTACATTCGAAATAATATTTTCTTATTATCAACAATAATATATTATGTATTAAGTTGGGTTCGAACCTATGATGTGACACAATGACGACACTAACATGACAGCTAGACTACAATTTTGGTCATTCAAAATAATATTGTATTGTCATTTTCATAAAATGTTTGCTGTATGCATAATCAAACAAAAAAATTGAAAAAAAAAACCACAATGATAAATTCACACAAATGAATGTTATGTAATAAAGGGATAGAGTCTAGGAAGAAAAGACCAATATAATTTTCATTGAGTTAGCATTTTTTTTTTTTTGGAATAATTAAAAAGTTTGGTCCTACAGTCATACATTTTATTAAATCTAAAACTACAACATGTGATATAATTTCCTCCGTAGAATTATTTGAACCAACATAATATAAACTATTGGACTATTGGCTTTTGGTCAATTACCATAATTTAAACGCAAAAACTTTCAATGGCCTTAAGTACCCCTTTAATCCTAAGAACAAACAAACACTATACACTATTAAATACCATTAACGAGTAATAACAGTTTTAGTGCCGAAAGCATCTCTAGTTTGGTATGCCAAATTAAAATACAATCATAACAAAACTTTATATACAAGTTAAGAACATAAAATAAAAGTTTTGAAATGAGCTTTTCTAATTTCGGCTGATTCTTCACTCAAATTTGAAGTTGTATTTTATTTTCTCAAGACATTAGTGGGGGTATAAAAAGAGTTGACTTACAAAAGCTAATTCAAAAATTATTTTCACTGTACAAATTAATTAAATCGCAAATTGATTGACCTTCGTGCGTTAATACATTAATCTAATACGACACCTCAATTTTTTAAGCAAAAGGTTAATGTCATAATCCACTAGTTTTGTTCCCAATAGTTTTAAAGTCAACCATTTCCATAATTATTTTCAGATATCAATTACAATTTACTTTTCATCTGGTAATTTTTTTTTTTTTTTTCATCTGGTAATTTAGTGTTCAGATAGTAATCATTCCATAAATCTCTAACAGATTTTGTTGGATAAAACATATATGCACTTATTACGTTTATCTAACTTTGGGTTTGAAATTTTTGTTTTGTAAGTTCTTTATCTACAATTTGAGAGATTAATCAAGTACTTTTAATACAATTTCTGATTGAGCTAAGAATATATTCTTGCACTGACCCACCAACTTCACTTTGTATGTAAATTGGGGAAAATTGTGGGGAAATGATGGGTGATTGGGGCATGAAGGGTGGATACTATAGGTGACACATGCATTGTGGTGCATGTGCTCAGACCCACTCACCTTTCCCATTATTCTCTACAATTCTTTTTAAAAATATTATGTTACAAGTTTTTTCAAAACAAAGACGAGAGAAATGTTAAAATTGTGTTATGTTTCAAAGGAAATAACTGCAAAATGACCCCATGCAATTAACATGAGCAATCAAAATTGTATTTTATTTATAATCTAAGTTTTTTGGATTTTTTTTTTTCAATTTGCAAGATACAAAGTAAAAAATAATTTTAAATTGATACGATATTTTTATTTTCTTTAAGTTTGTTTAAATAAAAAACTGATTATCCTTTCTGTTTCTTATTTGTTAAAAAATCAATATTCATCAATTATCATAATTTAACTGTTTGATATTCAATTTTTATATATTTCCGGTTTATTACATCATCAGACCATCATGATCATGATAGGTCTGTTTTGGACAGAAGTATAGTTGAAACTACCCATCGCTCGGGTCGCATCATCAGAATTAGAAAAACTAACATAAGCATAAGCGAGTGAGCGACAATTCAAATCATGACAAATCATAACTGTTTGAACTTGAGTTAGTTGGTTCAACAAATCCAACATATGGGTCTCTCTAACACTTAGATATAAATCTCCGACGTAGAGTGACAAGTTTATTTACACTTACAATACTTCCGCCGCCGCGGTCTCTGCAGCCACTACAACCACTTGAGTCACAACTAGGAATTGATTTGACGAATGAGTAGCCGCAACAACCACCGTAGGTTAATTAGGGACTTGATCAACCATCTCAGTCGTTGCAATTCCAAATGCAACGTTCGTTTTTATTAAGCCTAAACGAACGTATTACATTATTAACTTAGAAATATCAACATACTAGCCTCTGTTTTACACACTATCTATAAACCATCCACCAAAAGAAATATTAGATTTAGTAATATGAACAAAAAAGAAGTATAAAAATAAAATAAAATAAAATAAAATTAGGATTGAAAATAAAAAAAAAGAATCAAACAACTTATTATAAAGAAATTACATATTCATTCAAAAAAATTTTATGTTTTGACTGAAGTTAGATAGTAGAAAGAGTTTTATTTATTTTTTATTTTTTTATTTTACTGAAATGGGCTCCTCAATCCTGACTGATCACTCGTACAGCAAAACCAGAGATTTGAATCTATTGGTGGGCACTGGGCAATAACTATTACCAATGGCAAACACAAGACAACAATGATCAAAGTGTTGAAACTAATGATAAATGATTTGTCTTTTTATCTTCTTCACCCCCACCTGAAAATCCAGGTTGGTCTTTTATAGATTTTCCATACTTGTCATCATTGCATTAGATCGACATCTTTATATTATACTTATATATATATCGAAGGACACTTATTAGGAAAACAAAACCCTTAATTTCAATAAAATTCTCCAAACTTTTTTGTTTTAGGAAGTTTAAGACCTTTGAGCTTTCTAGTTAATGGGTATCCATCAATCATCTCAATATTTATTTTGTTTTTTTTTTTTCACAAATTAATGATTGAACCACAAGTTTTGTCTTCTTTTTCAAATTTGGATTATGCCTTAATGTTTCAGGTATAAAATACTAAATGCTATATATAGAATTAATATTCTTGATTTCTTGTTTAGAGGAATAGTTTTTTTTTTGCTTTCCTTTATAATTTCCTCCACCATTGCCTAGCTACTACAAGGCATTGATTCTCTATCTCTCTGCTCTGGTTTTAATTTTAATTTTTATATTCCTTATGTTTCCTAAAAGATTGATTTCTTTTGTTCTATAGATTAAAAAACACTGAATTTATTTTTCTTTAATCTCCATAATGTACTCATTTTTCATGGATGCATCCTAGCTCTCTATAGCTTTCCCCTACCATTCCCTTTCTAGTAGTTTTGGTTAGCTGTTGTACACCTTGGGCATCCCATAGTGAATAATTCCGATTCACTACTTTTCTTTTATTCACTTCTTTTCTTATATTCCACATTTCTACATCAACCCTTTAAATTTTGGTCTATAAATACACATTGCCTTCCCCTTACCTTCTCATATGATTTAGCATCACTTCTCTTTTGTATATTGGAACTTGAAAGCTCTCAAAAGACCAAAATACAACAAATTTTCGAGTCTTCGGATACCGTCTGAACAACAATGAGTTATTCTCGTCAAAGCATGGGCTCTGGTTCGTTTTTTTTTTGTTTTTTCATTCTAATGTCATCTTGAAATGATAAAGCTCTTTTGTTGTGATTAAGTTTTTTATAAAAATATATGCTATATGTTCCAAGGATTAGTCTGAGTTTGGGTTCGGTAATCCTCTAGTGTTATCTATAGGAATATACATTTTCTGCTTAAAGTTGGCTAATGACACTATGTGTTTGGTAAAATCTCTGAAGGTAGCAGAAATGCTAGGGGCTATGAATTTGGAAGGACTTATGTTGTGAGGCCCAAAGGAAAGCATCAAGCCACAATGATATGGCTTCATGGTCTTGGTGATAATGGCTCTAGGTAATACTCTTTAAATGGCTTTTTTTATATAACTATTATGTTTCTTTGTCTTCAAGAATCAAAGTAACCTTGAAGCTTAAATTCATGCTTGATGCTTTCCTTTCTTAACATTAGTACAAATGTCTTAGATTTGGTGTAATTAAAAGGAAGAAGTAAAAGAAAAAAGTTTAAAGTTGAATTTTGGCATGTTCTCTAATACCAATTTTCAACTAATTTTTTTTTTTACATTCTACTTATTTTTGGCGCCGCAAATAACTAATTTTTCATTAAAGTTTAGTTCATTAAAGTTTATTCATTGCTCTAGGGGGACCACTATTGGCTAAAATTAAGACAATTTTCTCGTCTTATATGAAAAAAGAATATTCGAAGTTTTGTGTATTAATCAAAATAAATATTTATGCGTTTTCTCACTTTTTGTCTCTGTTTTGTCTACAGCTCATCTCAGCTCATGGAGAGCTTACATCTTCCAAATGTAAGAATCAGTTAGCAGTGGCGGATCTAGAAATAATTTTCATCAGGGGCAAGAATAAAAATCATCAAATAAAATACTAAAAAAATACTATCATCAAAACAAAACACCCTACAAAATTACCCTACGCTCACTCATAGATTGAAATCTTTTCACCACTGTTTCATTTGTAACGGACTCAAACAACTTCTTCCGAAAAGTGGATTAACTAATATGGGCTTTTTAAAAAAAAAATGAACTTCATACATAAACATGTATTAAGATATAATAACAAAGGGGCTTGGACCAAAAATTTTTTTTTAACAAGGGGGGCATTATAAAATAGTACAGATCAATACCCCGTACATATATAACATGTGTCATGTTATAAATATACCAAAAACATTTCAACGTATTTTTGTATTGTGGAGTTTCTAAAAAAAACATGACACATGTTATATATGTACAGATCAAATGGATTTGCCCAACTGCTCCTACACGTCCTGTTTCAAGTCTTGGTGGATTCACTTGTACTGCATGTAAGATCAATTTTCTTCTAGAAATCTCTCATTTGAAAATTTCTAGTAATATTCTCTGCTTTGTCTAAAGTAACACTAGAACAGAACATTAAATAAAATGCCTTTTTCTATAATTTTAATCAGGGTTTGATGTTGGAGAAATTTCTGAAGATAGTAATGATGATTTGGAAGGTTTAGATGCATCAGCTTCACATATTGCTAACCTTTTGTCCTCTGAGCCAGCAGATGGTAAGCAAGATAAATCTAAATCTTATCTTAAAATAATATATAGTTTATGCACATCACATTGATCTCTAGCTAATCTTTGAATTTTACATTTGATATAAATAGTCAAAGTGGGCATAGGAGGTTTCAGTATGGGAGCAGCAATATCTCTCTACTCCGCGACTTGTTACGCCCTTGGTCGTTATGGAACTGGTCACGCTTACCCGATAAACCTACGAGCTGTTGTAGGACTCAGTGGCTGGCTTCCTGGTTGGAAGTAATTACTCTAAAACTCTCATAATGTCACACGCTTTAATTACTTATTTTTTTATATTTATCTTAGAGTTACATCATCTTTTTTTTATTGATAGATGCCTAACTTAATTTTGTAGGAGCTTAAGCAGCAGAATAGAACGTTCATATGAGGCTGCTAGGCGTGCTTCATCATTACCAATCATCCTTACACATGGAACTTGTATGTGTAAAAATTTCCTTTTGTAAATCCATATATATATTTTCCATTTTCTATGATTTTAAACTAATGACCGCGAATAGCTAATGTTTACCAATTGTCTTGTGTCACAGCCGATGATGTGGTTCCTTACAGGTTTGGAGAGAAATCTGCACACGCTCTAGGCATGGCAGGATTTCGACAAGCCATGTTTAAGCAATACGAAGGGTAATTCTCAAACCGGCAATTTTGATTTGGTTTTCTACCATTTGTTATAACAGACTTTTTAATAGTTATTTTCTTTATGGTTGTGCCAATTTGTAGACTGGGTCACTATACCGTTCCAAAAGAACTGGATGAGGTTGTTCACTGGCTCACAACGAGACTCGGGCTCGAAGGCTCACGTTAAACTTGACAGACTACGCAAGAAGGATCAACAAAGAAGAATAAATGGGAACAAAAGGAGATTGGTGAGGAGAGAAAAGAAAACAAACACTAGTGTAAAACTTGAGAATAGTAGAATGTATAATGGGGGTGGGTTTCTTTGGGGGTATATATAGTTCATGGTTCGTTGGTTTGTGATTTAATTTTGTTGTTTGTTCTTTTATCCATGTTGGATTCTTCATTATGAATAAAGGGGTTCATTGTTTTTGTTGGCTTTTTCTAGTTCTTTTTATACCAAAACCAAAGACTTCTCACTTGAATTACTAAATTGATTATTCACAAAAAAAAAAAATTTATTAAAAAAAATTAAAATTACTAAATTGAGAGAAATGTCATTTTTTTTTTACAACCCACTAAATTGTGCAAAGGAAGAAGCTCAAGTGAATGATAAACTGATAAGATATAGGCTTATCATCACCTGATCATTTACGGCCTCGACGGTGTTAGGACAAATCAAATTATAACTGAATTCCAATCTAGACAATAATACCAAAAATAATGAATTTATAACTATGACAAGATAACAACATTAACACAAATCACTATGCTAATAATAAAAATTTAAGTAAAAGCTTTTGTTTTAAAGTAGAAGTTTTGTTCATTCTTGTTTTAGTTTACCAGTATCATTTTATTCACCTTTATTTACTTTTGGCATATCAATTATTTTAAAAAGTCACATTATTAGTCACATTGTTATATATAATAATATACTTTAGATAAAATAAAAACACCAACCCGTTACATATTATTTTATTTGTAGTACATTCAAACCCAATTAACAACACGAAGGATCAACAGAATCACACAAGCACAACAACAACAACCAAATTAGAAAATACAAACATGCAAAGCAACAAATCTTGATCCACTTCACTTCTTCTCTGTGGCATGAGTAGTAGTAGTAGCTGGATCTGAAGAAACATGTTCTTTGTTTCCTTCATCAGTACCACCTAATCCTAACGTGTTCTTCACTGCATCAGTAGCTCCCATAGCCATTTGCTTCACTTGCTCACCGGTTTGTCCCAAGATCCCACCGGTCTTCTCCTTACCGGCTTCCGCAGTCTCTTTGGTGTATTGTGCTGCATCTTGTGCCTTGTTCTTGACTGTTTCACCTGTCTCTGACATATAGCTTCCTGTTTTGTCCTTGGACTCTTGAGCTTTCTGTTGAGTTGTTTGTGTAGCTTGTGATGTCTTGTCTTTAGCTGCTTGAGCTGTTTCTTGAGCTTTCTGTTGAGTTGTTTGTGCAGCTTGTGATGTCTTGTCTTTAGCTGCTTGAGCTGTTTCTTGAGCCTTTTGTTGAGCTGTTTGTGCTGCTCCTTGAGTTTTGTCCTTTGCTACTGCTGTCTTGTCCCTCACTGTTCCCATAGCTTCTCCTGCCTTCTCCTAAGATTTCATATTCGTTTAATACATTAAACGCAAAGGTCAATAAAATCTCTATAAACTAATACTCGATAAATTGCTACATCGATAAATTAATAAAAAATTTCGGTTTCCGAGATCAAGTTATGAACTAAGAGAATATATATCTCTATAAATATCGTAAAATCGTTATTAATTTATGGATAGTTTATAATCTCCATAAACTAATAAATAACACGAAACTATTATTAATTTATAGAAATTGTACTGTAACTAAAATGATGAGCAAAGTAACAAAATGATGTGGAATTCTGATATTATAAATTTATGGAGGTTTTATTGTAACTAAAACGATATATATATGGAGCAAATTAACAAAGTGACTCTTGTGGAATTCTGATGTTATATATATATATATACCTGAGTCTTGCCTGTGGTTTCACCAGCTTTGTAACTTTGTTCATGGGAAGCCATTTTCTCTCTTTGTGAAAAACTTGAAATCTCTAGACTGATTTGATGATCAAAAGCTTTTTTTTTAGAATCTTTGTTGTGTAGGAACTGTTTTGAGTAATCTCCAGCTCGATGGAATGGGCTATTTGTAGTAACTCTTCGTCGGTGTGAGAACAAGATACGTGTTGTAGTTTCCTGACACGTGTTTAGCCACATGTAGTGACTAGGGTAGAGCAAGTTTCGAAATTTGGGATGATGAGTGGAAAAGTGTTTAAATATTAGTTTTTGATGATGACCTATGTAGATGTACCACGTCATGGTAATAGAGATGGGTTCTATAAGAAGATGCTAGATATGTTTACCGACTCATGTACGTGGAGATTTATTTGTTCGATGCATAATATATAAATATATATGCAACAGTCATTAAGATTCTCTTTTCTTTTCTTTTTTCATTAAGATATTATCTCTTTTTGGCTTTATGATACCAATAAGACATCAACTTGCCATCTTTACAACTTAAATATTGAGATTTAATAAACTAGAATATACAATTACTTTCATTATAAATATATATATATATACATTGCACTAGTGAAAATGAGTTAGTAATTTCTTTATTACACATTAATGTTAATATTGTATTTCGACCAGGCATATGTACACCACG
Organism: Odontarrhena argentea; assembly: GCA_900406245.1. NCBI lineage: Eukaryota > Viridiplantae > Streptophyta > Magnoliopsida > Brassicales > Brassicaceae > Odontarrhena > Odontarrhena argentea. The sequence continues at coordinate 8,545 of OVAF01001124.1, read as the reverse complement.
TTAACTTACGTTACGTGAGACACTCATAAGAGAGATCTACCCCATGTGACGGTGAACAAAAGTAATGCTTACCAAAAATCTGATATACCACCCGAACGGTGTAATTCGATTCCTTTTGAAAATCTGAGATCTGCTTTGCTTTCGAATCGATTTCTTTTTGTAATATTATCATCTAAGAGATCCTGAATCTTAAGATAGGGCCATTATGGATGCAAGTGAGCCAAGTCTATACACGGCTAAGTTTTATCGTAATATTAACAATATAATTTGTACTACTGAGAGCTACTAGCTAGCTTAATTTGTAAATATCTCGAAAAGAACATAGACGTCGTTAGTTTGAATAGTCTTGTAACAGGATCATATAACATATTTTGAATCGAGGTTGAGGGGGTATACAAATTGGTCTAGATACTTTTAATTATTGATAAAAAAGAAAAAGTTTGGACTGTCTTTCCTTGTAATCTGTATATACAATTTCAAAGCCGACTCTATTTTTAGGCTCAGTATGTTTTTTTGGTAGGAGCAAAAACACTTTTAAATTATTTGTACTCAAATCTCTACATTTCTACAAATATATAGTTTCTTTAGTGAACATTTGATAGATTTTTTTCTCTATAGATGCTCGGAAGAAACAATATGAATTTTGGAAAATCGAAATTTTCAAGCTATTTAATTATTTTGTGCAAGGCAATTCTACATAACATAATAAAATATGGCATTGTTTAACAAATCTTATACATTTTTTTCATAATATTATCGAGGTTCTATCCAAGAAAAACATTCATAAAATTTCTATATAAGTTATCAACATTTAAATTTCCACAAAATTAATTAATCCATCACCTATTTCTTTTTTATTCCTAAAAAAGTATACTATATATAATCAGATTCCAATTTTTAAAATTTAATGTCTGTATTTTTTATTTTCTTGTAACTTTGATNTTTTTTTTTTTTTTTTTTTTTTTTTTTTTTGTAATTGTAGATATATACTTATTAAATTCGGACAAGGAAAAAAGTTGTCACCGAAAAAAAATGTTAAAAATTCCTCTAACCATTCATCATCGTCCATTTCTTGACCAAGCAATGTTAAGACAATATAAGTCCTTGACCTATTCATCCCCACAAAATTTAGCTTCAATTACCATGTGTTAGTTCAAAGCTTAATTCTAGGATTTTACAACTGTATAAATACCACTTTGAATGTGCCTCAATCCCTTCAAGTATCCTACAAAACTTACAATCTTATAAGCTAAAGACATTAAAAGAAACATCCAACAAGAAGATGTCGTCAAGCCAGCAATTGAGGCCCGAAGCCGGAGACGCCTCCGGCCAAGTTCAGGTATACATAAAACACAAACGAATGAATAATACATCAAATCATAATATTAATTAAGTATATTTTACGTATTATCATGATAATATTTTATTTGTTACTAGTCACATTTTTAATAGTTGAATGATTTCTTTTACAATATGAAAGCTTATTAAATACTATGGAAATATGAATGATTGTAAAATCAAGAGGAATAAGATATCTAAATGTTGTAATGTGAAAAAAGTGTATAACATTAATCATGTTTGTAATTTACAGCTGAAGAAAGAGGAGTATTTGAACCAGGTCTCACACGCAATGAACCAGAATGCTGAGCATCATGCTCACTCACAATCTGACCCAAACAATCCTTCCCTAATCTCCCAGGCCTCTAGTGTCATCCAACAGGTCTATTCTCTTCGATTTATTTTGTTATTATCAATTATATATAGAGATGTATCATATGTAACAATTTTTTTGGTTGATTTGGGAGTGTAGACTGGTAGTCAAGTTAAGAACATGGCCCAAGGAGCAGCCGACACTGTGAAGAACACCCTCGGAATGACTCCAGCCAGCAACCCTAGCAGCCCGGCTGGCACGAACCGCTCAAACAACCCTAGGAGGAATCTCTGAATGAGTTTAAAGAAGATTTGCCTCATATAGTCCAATCAATAAAATGTTGTTTTTAATTGTTTTGATTATTTTGAATTTCTGAATTTTTGGTATTTTCATTACTGTATGCTGAAATAATATATTATTTAATTGATTTCTTATTTATACAAAGAAAAGTAAAACTCATATATAATATTTTACCAGAGTAGCCTAATTCTTAATTTAAATATAGGTTATATTATATTATTCGTTTACGGTTTAAATTTTTTATCGAGAATGTGATTTTATATTCTAATCTATAAGATAATACACATATAAATAAATAAATTTTTTCATATAATATAAATAATGTTGCAACAAAAATTTACATCCAAATCTTGCGTCTCAAAAATCATTAAAATATATTTATACTAAAACACAAAAATTGTTAGTTTTCAAATTGATTCGTCGAAGTGTTTAAGGTGATTAATGGAGCTTTAGTTCTACATCCCCAAAAACTTTCATGCTCTAAGTTCAATCTACCTATAGATAGTAAATTTCATACTCTTTAAATATCAACAAAAATTAACTTTGAAACTTTGTGTCATTATGGTTGTTGAAATTTTATGTTTTAGATGTTTTGATGGGATTCTCAAAATACCAAAATAATGAAATTCTTATTTCTCAAAAAAAAAAAAAAAA
>OVAF01001123.1:0-24875 GCA_900406245.1 Odontarrhena argentea | reverse complement strand
CTCTCTCTCTCTCTCTCTCTCTCTCTCTCTCTCTCTCTCTCTCTTTCTTTCGAGAGAGAGGTCGTAACAATGATTTCTCTCCTAGTACTCATCCAGCAAGCTTCTAACAAGAAAGGGAATCCAAAGTCTAACTGAGAACTACATCGAGTAGCAGCAGCAACTCCCGATCTGAGTGCCTGGGCCCTAGAAATTAAAGAAAAAAAGGAGAGATTCTTTAATACAAAATTTCATAATTCAACTCAACAGATCGTTTCACCGGCAATCAAAACCCTATGTAGCTTTCAATTTTCCAGCAAAGACCATAAACTTTGAACCACAGAACAAACAAGAAATTAATTGCATAATCCAACTCAACAGATCGTTTCATTGCCAATCAAATTCCTAAGTAGCTTCAATTTCTCAGCAAAGACCATAAAGCTTAAAATAAAGCAAGAGCTTAATTGCATAATCCAATTCAACAGATCGTTTCATTGGCAATCAAAAGCCTAAGTAGCTTTCAATTTCTCTGCAAAGACCATAAATTTTGAACAACAAAACCAAACAAGAGATTCTTACATATGAAACCTTGAAATAATCCGGGAAACAGAGAACATGCTCGTCCGTGTATATATATGTCCTTGAGAGTATGAGCAATGAGAGCTCTTCCCTAGTGCTCTCAAAATAAATATAAATAAAAAACAAATAAAGTAGAAGAAAGAGAAGAAAAAGTTGAGAACATGTTCTCATGTTTTAAGAGACCCACCCATTTTTTATGTGTCTCATTTTCATTGGTTCACAAAAATAAATAAAAACATAAAATTAGTAAATGATTAAAATGAAATTTTGGAGAGCTTTACTAAGAGTATCACCAATGCTCATGCCATGAATACAGATATGTTTTAGGGAAAAATTATATGCAGATAAATGTTGGGGAAATTACGTCCCACTATTTTGAAAAATCTTTCAAAAATGCCATTGCTTTTTATTTATGACCCACCCATAGATTTAGCACCAAACTCTCTTGTTTTGTGCTAAATCTATGTTCTCATGTTTTGAGAGACCCACCCATTTTTTATGTGTCTCATTTTCATTGGTTCACAAAAATAAATAAAAATATAAAATTAGTAAATGATTAAAATGAAATTTTGGAGAGCTTTGGTAAGAGCATCACCAATGCTCATGCCCTGAGTACAGATATGTTTTAGGGAAAAATTATATGCAGATAAATGTTGGGGAAATTACGCCCCACTATTTTGAAAAATCTTTCAAAAATGCCATTGCTTTTTATTTATTCAAATTTGCCATAATTTGAGTTAGTAAATGACAATTTTGTCACTAATGTAAATTTCCATACTGTATATTTAACATTTTATTTATTTNAATTTGCCATAATTTGAGTTAGTAAATGACAATTTTGTCACTAATGTAAATTTCCATATATTTAACATTTTATTTATTTTTTTACAATTACAAATATTATTTCTTGGATTTAATTTTTGGGTTTAGGATTTAATTTTACGGTTTATTTTTGGATTTAATGTTTAATTTTAGAGTTTATTTTTTGTTTATATGTTTAGGGGTAAAATTAAAAATATAAATAGTAAATTATGGCATTTTCATAAAAAAATAAGCACAATTTTGAAAACCCTAATGTAAAGATGGCATCATGTGCAATTAATCATAAATGCTGGGGAAAGAGGANTTGGATTTAATGTTTAATTTTAGAGTTTAGTTTTTGTTTATATGTTTAGGGGTAAAATTAAAAATATAAATAGTAAATTATGGCATTTTCATAAAAAAAGAAGCACAATTTTGAAAACCCTAATGTAAAGATGGCATCATGTGCAATTAATCCTAAATGCTGGGGAAAGAGGAAAAAAAAGAGATGGGTGGAGTGGGAGTAACTCTTCCCATCTGTATTTGACCGTGTTTGGACCAAAAAAGAGAGGAAAAAACTGTCTCGGTCGAATAAAAAGTTGGAAAGAGAAGATTTGACTAGACTAAGTTACACAGTTATTATTAGGTTTTTTTTTTTGTTACAGTAAAAATCAAAATGCCCGAAATATGTTGGAAATATATATTTTTTTTTCGGCAAATGTTGGAAAGATAAGAACACTTATTGTTCTCATTGAGTGTTTTGGTGACCAAACGTGTCTCGGTAAACTGAAAAAGAGAAGATTGAAGTGACTAGTAGTGACTATCTTTTTTAAAAAAAAAAAAACTTTACACAGTTATTTTTTTTTCGGTAGAAAAAGATACTTCTCTCTCCCTCTCCCTCTCCCTCTCCCTCTCCCTCTCCCTCTCTCTCTCTCTCTCTCTATCTCTCTCTCTAAACCAAAAGGCTATCACTATCTCTTTCTTTCAATTCTTCTCACAACGTTTTCTCTTCCCAAACAATTTCATATCCTCCTTCTCAAAATCTATTCATCCTTTGATAGTGTCGCCATAAATAACTCCCTCGCCGTTCTTCCTCCTCCACACCAATTTCCCCAACAATATTATTCACTGTTAAGGGAAATTTTGATATACCTCTTCAACATCTCCACCGATTCAACCCACTCCACCAATTCCACTACTCTCTACTCTCGGTTCACACCACAATAAACAAGCTAAGCCTCGATTTCATCATTTTTGGTTCTTCTCATATGTTTCCGGATGATTTAGTACATAGTTCTATTGCTTCGGCTAGTTTATGCGGAAAAGTTACCAAATTTTGTGTTTCTGTTATCTCACATTATCGGTTTCTAGTATTGTTTTTAAATGTTTTAGTTCATGTAGTCCTTGTTTTCCTTCTTTGTCTCTTATTACTATTTCTATGTTGATATGTACTATTACTTATCGATTTTTACAAATTTTCATGTTGTTGACATATACTATGTATTGTTTCTGACAATATTTATCTTTAACGCTTGTGTTATTATATACTTTGCATTGTTGTTGTCTATGCTATGTTTTATATTTTATTGTTGGGGAAAAGGCCTTGTTTATGCTGAAAACTTTCCAAATTTGCCTTTTTGTGATCTTGCTCTGTTGTTATCTTGTATTCTTTTTAAAATATCTCAATTCATATGGTCCTTATTTTTCTTTTTTTGTCTCTTATTACTATTTTGGTGTTGATATGTGTTATTACTTATCGATATTTACGAATTGTCAGACTGTTGCTATATACTATGTATTGTTCCTGTTAATATTATTCTTCAACGATTGTGTTACTAGTTACGTTGCATTGTTGATGTTTAGGCTATTGTTTATATTTTATATGTTATCTGCTGCCTTATTCTTGAGAATCTACGAGTATTCCCTTCATTTCTAAAATCATCTTCTTCCTTTTTTCTAGAATAATGGCTAATCAACATCTTCTTGTTCATGGAACTTCATGCTGATAAATGTGAGCCCCTCACGACATCTATCACCGAAAGGAAGATATCCCAATCTCGTTTGAACTATATTCTTTATGCATATTTCGCTTTTTCTACATTAGATGTGTAACATTTTCCTTTGTAGTTATCTGTTGTTTCTTTAACTACTTTTGTATAATCACACTATGACACTTTTTTCGCCATAAACCTTGATCCAACAACATGGATACCGTCTTCTCTTTTAATATGTTAACACTTATTTTTCATTAGTTATGTTGATGAACATTGTGAAATATGAATCTTTTACTTAATTATTTTAATATTCACATAAATGTAAATAATAACATTATTGTTACTATTGAAAATACTAAAGGAATTCTGTTAACACGCTTTGTTCTTGTTGATGTTGCTAGTATTACTCCCTGATTAATATTTCATCATCATCTTCTCAAGACTGGTCTGCAACTGATAATTTCACTTTGCCAACTTAACTTCTTCTTCCATGAATAAGCTAACTCAACTCAACTTCATAGACAAATAATGCTAGTGGGTCCAACAAATGTCAAACTAACTCAGTTCAATGCATAAAGGCAAAATGGTCAATCATGAGTTAATTAGTTTCCTAATAAAAGCATGTGGGTATTATGGCTACTAATAATTAGTACCGTTTATGCTTCTTCTGCCAATGCCTCATTCAAATATTGATTAAATATATGTCAATATTAATGAAAATGATTAACCATATTGCAAAAAATAGGGGACGTATTGTATTTACATGGTTACTAAATGCTTTTAATATTATTATTCAATATAAATTTAGTTTAAAGTTGGTCATAACAATTACTCATTAACAAATCATGTTATATATAATTAAATTATTTATTGTATTAAAGCCTGATTCGGTCCAAAGCCTCCTCCAGTACCCGGAGTCAGTGTTTAGAATTTTTTTAAAGATAACTCCCTCCTTACAAATAGAGGTTCCACTTCGGAACACAAGAGAACCAACCCCTTGTACTACTATTAATGGACCCCAACATTTTGGTATCCACTACTAGTACCACATGTTCACAACATTGGAATATGCCGTCATTACAACCTATAAGATAAGATCCTAATCATTCGAGTGGAAACTTGTTTGGTGTCACTCTTTCCAGCTAACCATGGTTTCTTTTACTGGGTTTTCTCGGAAAAAGTGTATATTTTTTTTTTTTGTCAACTGATTGTATAGATATCAACCTAGAGAATAACCAGGTAAGTTCCACAAGTATATTTACAAGGGCCAAAAAACCACATCCAAAAACCATATAGGTTATGGGGAAGGAGGCATAACAAATTGCCACTATACTACCAAAAATAATGAAACAGAGAAGGTTAAACAGAGGAGGAGCTTCTCTCATCATCAAAGACACCTTTTAACCAAAAAGGAAAACCCGAGGCTACATAAGACTGTAATCTAAACTCCATTGTAACACTCTTCGCAATGAGAGCAGCTCCTCTGTTCCTTGCTCTTAACTCCACCTCAAAAACCCACTGAGGGAGTTGTTCCAAAAAGAATCTTAGATTATCCCCAAAAGCTACAAAAGAAGTCCAAGCCTTTGGTCTATTCACAGCACTGACCATGTCAGCGGCTTCAATAGCAAAGATAACCCGTGAGCAATGATGTGAAATCATGCTAGCAATGGCCCATTGGAGAACTATGAAGTTGGCTTCATTCATAGACTTGATGTTGGAAAAACATCTTCTACTGTGCAGAATGACAACTCCTCTAGAATCTCGCAGTACCCAAGCAGCTCCAACCATGGAAAGTGATTGATGCCAAGAAACCCCTATGTTGCACTTAAGCCAAGGGTTAGGGGGGCGTTTCCATTTCATCTGGCTCTGATCTTGTAACAAATGCAGAGGAGAATCAGGAGTTACCTGAGGAGCTTGAGCATCTTTCCATTCACTGGCTTCTTCCATAATTTTCTTCACTGTTCCCAAAGGTTCAAATCTTGTCCCTTCAAAAAGAAAAGCATTCCTGCTCTTCCAAATGTACCAAATGATCCAAGGGAAGCTTTCTCGTACCTCAACATCAATGAGATCTGCATCCATAATTGACAAGAGATAAGATATGTTTTCCATGACAGAAACCTTGTTGAAGCCATTTTGGGGATGAGGGAAGTTATATAGAGCCCATATCTGTCTAGCAACTGGACACATAAACATGACATGGTTTGTCCACAAATCTGACACCTTGAGTCTATAGTCATTCCACGTAGGGTTATTAAGTCTGCAACAGGCACAGCTCGACTCAAGACTTTCCAAAGAAAATTTTTGATCTTAGGACTAGTTTTCAATTTCCAGACCTGAATTTTAAGATCATTAAAGGAAGGCAACATCTTAGCTTGTGAAATTAAATCAGCCTTGGCTTCATGAAAGGCCAAATCATACCCTGACTTTACCGAGTATTGGCCATTCTGGTTGAAACGCCAAATCCAGAAATCCTCTCTGTCAACTGCAAGTGTGCAAGCTCTGATAAGTTCCACATCTCTTGGAAAGAAAAGTTCCTTTAGTTTATCAATATGCCAATCACGATTTGGGAAATCAATGATGTCAGCCACCATTAGGGAAATATCAGTGATGACATTCTTCATAAAGGGAGCTCTGAGTCTATCTTCTTCAATCCAGTGATCATACCATAAATGGGTAGAAACTCCATTCCCAATCATCTTTTTCAAACCACCTAAAATCAAATCCCTGCCATGAAGTATGCTCTTCCATCCAAAAGAGGCTCCTTTCCCTTCACCAACATCAAGAAACCCCACATGCTCAAAGTATCTACTTTTTAGAAATCTTGAAAGCAAAGACTCTGTTTCTTGAAGCACACGCCAAGCCTGTTTGCCAAGGAGAGCCTGATTAAAGCAATGTATATCCCTAAAACCCAAACCTCCAAGGCTTTTATCCAGAGTCAACTTTTCCCAACTCACCCAGTGCATCTTCCTTTTGTCTTCAGATGATTGCCACCAAAACTCAGAAATGGCAAAGGTAAGATTATCACAGGTAGTTTTGGGCAGCTTAAAGCAAGTCATTGCAAAGACAGGCATTGACATAGCAACTGACTTGATTAAGGTTTCCTTACCCCCTTGAGAGATTAGTCTTGGGAAATAACCAGAAGTTCTTTTCTTTAGATTATCTTTAATTTAGGATAACATCTCTACTTTTGAACCACTAAAACACTCAGGTAAACCCAAATAAACCCCTGCACCACCCTCATTGAGAATCCCAAGGATTTCCTGAATCTCTTTCTTCTTTGCTGGAGCAACCAGATTTCCAAAAGTAATAGAGGATTTTGAAAGGTTAATTATCTGACCTGTGGCTTCTCCATAAACTTCTAGAGTCATTGAGAGGGTGACAGCTTGTTGTACTGATGCCTTGCAAACAAACAAACTGTCATCTGCAAAAAGCAAATGATGAATTGAAGGTCCCTGTCTTGAAAACTTAATACGAGATTAGAGGCCCTCAGTCTCAGCTTTATTTAGAAGGTGAATTAAACCTTGAGTGCATAGAACAAACAGAAAAGGGGAAAGAGGATCCCCCTGTCTCAGCCCCCTTTCAGGTTTAATCATCCCAAATGCTTGGTCATTGATGAGAACCGAGAAAGTCACAGATGTGACACAAAACATCACCCAAGAGATCCAGGTTCTGTGGAAGCCCAAGGATTGGAGAAGATGAAAGATGAAATCCCATTCTACTCTGTCATAAGCCTTTGACATATCAGTTTTAACAGCCATTGCTTCTTTGGAGATTGTTTTGTGTGTCCACAGGCTATGGACTACTTCATGAGCTATCAAGATGTTGTCAGAGATTAAACAATCTGCTACAAAGGCAGTTTGGGTTGGGGAAACCAAATCAGGCAGCCAAGGTTGTAATCTATGTTCTAAAAGCTTGGAGATGATCTTGTACAAGACAGAACACAGACTGATAGGCCTAAGGTCTGCCATTTCAGTAGGGTTATTCTTTTTGGGGATCAAGCAAATCTGAGTAAAGTTCCATTCACAGGGGAAATTACCTGTAGTGAAAAAGTTCTGGACCTCACTGATCACCTGAGTCTTGATGACAGACCAATATTTCTGGAAAAACAAGCCTGTCATACCATCAGCACCCAGGGCACTAGAGGGCTTTATAGAGAAGACTGCAGCTTCTATTTCTTTTGCTGTCAAAGGCTTAATAAGCTGGTCATTCATGGCATCATTGACCTTTGGCTGGAAACCTTGAAATAAATCTTGGAAACCACCCGGGTTTGAACAGGTGAAAAGATTCTTGAAGTAATCAGCTGCTACTTCTCCCTTAGAAGCTTCTGCATTTTGAAAATTGCCATTGATGTCCTTCAATTTATCAAGTCTCTTTTTCCCTCTATTAGCCTTCACAGCCGCATGAAAGTACCTGGTATTTTGGTCTCCTTCCTTGAGCCATTTCTCTCTAGATTTCTGACTCCAAAATGCTTCTTCTTCCCTATAAGCAACTGAAAGTTCCTTTTTAAGAAGGTGAATTTGCTGCAAGTAAGGCTTAGAATCAGACTGCAGGTTCTCTAGCTCTACCTGAAGTTGACCAATCTTGTCTCCTGAGTTGATTTGGTTCTTCTTTTTCCATTGACTCAGTCCTTTACGCATTGCTTTTAAACCTCTTGTGACCGAGCTTGTTGCCCTATTCATCTCCTGATTCCAGCTTCTCACAATTGTTTCCTTGACATCAGGTTTGTTCAGAAATCTTTTGTCAAACCTGAAGCTTCCTCTGTAGTCTTCAGAAGCTGCTGTCAGTTTGACTAAGACAGGCCAATGATCTGAGCCCCTCTTCTCCAAAAAAACTTGATTAGACACTGGAAAATGGTTGAACCATTGAGCATTCCCAAAGCATCTATCTAGCTTACTCTGGATCCACAAATCATATCTCTTTCCTGCCCAAGTAAGACTGTTACCAGAACTAAGTAAAAGACACATACCACAACCAGTAAGCATATCATTGAAAGGTGCAAAAAAGCCATCACTTCTTCTTGGCCCTCCAATTTTTTCTCCATTGTGCATAATAGCATTAAAGTCACCCATCATACACCACACATCCTTCCTATTTACACCCACCCTGAGTAACCTTTCCCACACCAAATGCCTCAGCTTATCCACATGATTACCATACACAAAAGATATGAAGAAACTACACCCAACAAACTGTACAAACACATCCAACAAGTTCTTATCCACAAAAATAAACTCCACCATCACACTACTTCTCCACAGAAGAGCTAAGCCACCACTCATTCCCATCGGGTTAACAGTGTAAACTCTGTCATAGCCTAGCCATTCTTGTAAATCCACCATCTCATTTCTACTTTTCCTAGTCTCCATCAGGAACTAGAGGTCAGGGAAATACGTACGCCGCATCTCCTTGAGCCTCTGAATTGTCATGTCTTGGTAAGACCCCAAGCCTTGACAATTCCAAGACATGAGGCTCATTACACCTCAGGCAGTCCCCCTTTTGGGACCACCTCCAAATTGGCACGCTTCTCAGCATGTTGAGTCTCCACTGTTCCATCTGCTTGATTTCTTTTATTCTTCCCACCTTATGTTGCTCCCTTTTTTATAATCACTTTGGATGGGTCTGGGGGAACCACTTTTGCTTTTGGAAATTTCTTCCTTTTTCCGGGCCTCTTTCTTACCTTAGGAGATTTGAGAGTGGTCCCGGAAGAGGAGGCTCCAAGAGAGCCACCCTTGTCTCCCGTAGAACCACAATGGAATTCCTTTTGGCTGGTATGAAAAGAATCCACCTTGAAAGGATGGATTTGCACTGGACCAGACTTCTGCGAGCTCTGAGGGACATTTGCTTTGATTGCAGAACTCATAAGCTTGTCTTCCATTCTGTTTGCTTGAGCCTTGTCCAAAGATTCCTTAATAGAGTAATCAAAGACCTTTCCCTTGCCTTTATCCACCTCCACGGTCACTAAAGGAACAATCTCCAAACTAAGCATGGATTTTTGAGCTATAGGATCATGTTGGATGTCAGCCAAAGACTTCATAATTCTTTCCTGTCTAATGATATTTTCCTCTCCATTAGCTACCATTAGGTATTGCCTCATACCTTCAAGTACCTCAAAGTTTATTCTAGGTCTCCCAGTTAAAGGGTTCTTTCCAACTTGATTTTCCTCTAAAACACCATAAAGGGGATCAGATGGTTTTAGGACTGGTTCCTCTGTCTTAGAACTTTCTGCTGAAGCCTGACCCTTTTCACTAGCTTCCTTTCCCTTCTGCAAGGCAAATAAGGGACAGTTCTCTTGCTCATGAATAAGACGTTGGCAAGTATAGCAGCGCTTTTGGACTCTTTCGTAATGAAACATGATGTTAGCTTTGCCTCCTCCAGGAAGATTGAAGACTCTTGATTTTATAAGCGGCTTGAAAACTTCTCTCTTCACCAGAAGTCTAACATACTCCTTGTTCTGTGATTTTTTCGGATCGAAGGCAAGAACTATAACTTGACCAAGAGTTTCAGCAACAAACATCAGTGTCGCCTCAGTATGGTTATTCATGGGGATACCCTTCATTTGAATCCACATAATCACCGATGGTAAGAAATCCGAGGGTGGAACTGGTCTCCACCTCTCCATCGCTAAGCCCCATTCATTAAAGGTTTGGAATCCTTGGGACAGTAGCGTTTCCATTTCATCTTCGTACTGAAATATAAACTGAAATTTCTCTCTTGACAAAGCTATGCCACGAATCCTCCCTTGCAGCGACCATTTCCTAGGAAGGTTCTGAATCAAACTTGAAACACTTTGACAATCAGGGTTAAGAATACGACCAACCAAGCTTTTCGCATTCCTTTCTGTTGATGAGAACTGAGGAAGGTCTGGTAAATCAATGGGGACTTGATCTTCTGAAAGCGAAAGCTCCATCAGAGCCCGATCTATTGCCGCCGACATCACCTCTATAACCGACAACTCTGTTCTTTCTAATTTTAGGTTTAAACTTCAATGAACAGTGGTTAAAAACAGACTCGAAAGCCAACTGTTTAGATCAAAAGGAAATAAAACCACGATTTGTGAAGAAACGAAAGCTTCTAACTCAAAGGGAGAGTCCTATGCCCAAAAAATGGATGTTTTTAGAATTCAACAGATATATATATATATATATATGACTTTCCGTTGTTACATTACCCTCGGAAAAATTGTTTTATGAGGCAATAAAGTTCTTTACGTAAACAATCCATAGTGAAATAATAGTGACGATGGTCTCGAAGGATTTAGCCAGAAAAAAAAAATGATCTCGAAGGAAGAGTATTCTGAAAGGCGGTAAAAAGAAGAAGACAAAGTCATAAGTTTCTTTTCCATGTTTACATATCAAGAATAAATATACAGTATATTTTATGTGGAGACTACCGTCAGTAGTTAATATGCATGCACAGTCATTTATTTTTTCATCTCTATATAAATAAAATTATTTGTTGTAATTCACTCTTTTACCATCATCTTTAACTTTCTTCTTCTCGCTCCTGTCCTCCTAATTAACTCCGGTATAAGATATTTGTCTATTTTTTTATATATTTAATTATTATTATGATAAACACATAATTCTTTTTGATTCAAGATTTATTTGCTAATCAAAAACGTAACTGTAGAAAGAAAGAAAGATAACTGATTGGCTACAATGTCTATGCATAGAATACCAAACACGTCTTTCCACAACACGCAAGGCAAAGATGAGATAAACATTCCTTATATCAAACTTTCTTACACTGCTGTTGTAATATCAACAAAAGATGCATAAAGCATAACTACACAATATAGCTCACAATACACGGTTTACACCACACACAAAAAGGGGAAAAGTAAATAGACATACAACATATATCTTCTGGTTATTATTTATATAGGATATGTTAGGAAGATGAGGGATAAAGTTTCCATGCTCGACCAGATTTGGCTGTGAACTGTTTAAATCTACCATAAAACATGACAATTATCAGTATGAATTTTCCACTAGGACTCCATCGTCCGGCAAACCCGTAACCGGCATCGGTGCAGCTACTATCGCTGCTGTTCAGGCGCCGTTTGCAGCTGTACCCGGTCGTGAACCCCACGTTTCCGTATGCACTGCGGTTACAACAATTAATTACTTTGTTGTTGTACTAATAACAACCCTTAATTGAATATCATAGTATGAAGGTATCTATCATCATTAAGGACGATAATCTTCTATTAAATATGTATATATATATAATACAATCAAAGGCTTGTGCTTTTTTTTTTTTCTTTTCTTGTTAATACTAACATGCATCAATCTAGGTTTGAATTCGGACGGTATGTATCACACTGACCATTAGACTACAAGTTCTGGACTGATCGATTGTGCATTTTTATATCCATGTTTTTGTAAGTATATACATTTTTAAATATACTTTTCCAAATTTGTTTATTTTTAAACTATCATAATGTAATCTGATATAAAAACGCACCTGATAACTTCGAGAGTAACGTTAAGGACGTTGAAATTGAGTGGATCTCGTCTTAGATTTTGCCTTTCGGTGATGGAAATGAGAAATACGCATATTGCCAGAAAGGAAAGTTGTGACACGAAGAGCCCACTATACTTTCTCTCCTTTCCATTTCTGGAATCATTCTCTCCATCTTTCTTCTTCTGCTTTTCTTCGGTCAACGGCATAAACAATGTATATGGAGGTAGATACCTGCGCGACCCAATAATATTTACTTTCATTAGTCCTTAGAATGAAAATCTAATATTATTTGTTTGGTGAATATATGATTAGTTGGAGGTTTCGACATTCTCCACTACCTTGAAGGGACTTAAACCATGAACATATTCTGATTCACTCCATCAATTATTGTCTACCACATTCTCTTCTAAGTTCCTTTAAGATAATTACATAAATTATAATTAATCCATTTTTTTAAAGTAGTACTTCGAAAAGTAGCTTTAGGAAATGGAGAACTTTTGGAGTAAACTAGATTTTTGGACTGAAACTTCAATTGTTTGAGGATTTATAATCATGTTTTTTTAATTAGCGTTACATGCTAAATAATCTTGGTAACACCCACTCAATATATACATATACATGATAGATGTCACGTGCTACATAATCTTAAAATTAAGTTAACAATGAATGTTTGTTTTTGTTTATAATCAACAAACATGCTATGTATTAAGTTGAGCTCGAATTTAGACGGTGATACAGTGATAATACTACCACAAACCACTAGCAGGTACAGTACAAGTCCATGTCAAATGATCTTTTAAGAAAAAAAAAAATGATAAACAATAATCGGTCTGTAATAAACCATATTTGTTGACCAAAAACAAAAAAAAAACCATATTTAAAAATTAAAACAATATTTGGGTTTAGAATCATATATATATACGTTATTTAAGGATATAAAACAATAATTGTTTGGAATATGTTTTCTTCATATATAAAGTTAGTTAGATGATTTAAATATTTTCCAAACTAGCTCAAGTAATATCACTGATGTAAAAGTCTACCAACTTTTATGTGGTTTATCTTCCACTATCTCGTGTTTAGTTAATGTATATAGTTATTTTACACGCACTAACCAAAAACCACTAACATATTGGATTTTGCACTAACGCAATACTAAATCAAAATTTAACTAACAGAAAACATATATATACATAAATTCTCTTAAAGTTATAAAAATCAGTATATAAAGTATATTGCGCATATTAGACAGTGCACCTATGTGTACGTGCATGTTGCAAATTCCACAGTTGTGAAAGTAGTTGGAAACCAATTATTATAATATTATCTTTATAATCAGAATCGTAGACGTAGTGGAAGACTCGAACCTTGATTTCCCTATTTGCAGGAATAGTTATTAAATCACTGGTTCATGGACTAGGCCAATAATGACTAAAGCTAGATCAAAATATATTCTAGGTACATGCTAATGCATGGAGTTAGAGAAGAGAAAGAGAGAGATGAAGCAACTCACATCATGAGGATGAAGAGTATCAAGATAGCTGGAGAAAGCGTAGAGAGGTCAACAATAGTTTCTCCTGCGTGTCTCGAGTTCACCACTTGAAATAACGATCCAACAAACTTCTCGTACCAACTCATTCCTTGTAGAGAATCCGAGCTCCACTCAAAGGTACAGAATAGAAGGAGCTGCACCATTACAAACCCGAAGACTGTAAATCCAAGAAGAACACAAAGACGAACGGAGAGGAGATGAGAATATCCCATTTCTTTGTGGTTCTTGAGAATGTAACCAAACTCTTCACGCTTTGTGATCTTATCAAGTGCCCATATGAGTAACATCAAGAAGCAAGGGAACAAAGTGTTCCCCATCAGTATTTGTGGGATAAGGAGCCAAAGAAGGCCCGAGTTCTTGCGGAAGATGATCATGTTCTCATTTGTTGGAATAAATCCGCAGTTTGCAAACGAGGAGGTCGTTGTGAAGACTGAGAAGGTGAGAGTTGAGATTTCCTTGGAACGGAGAATATCTCTTGCCGTTTTAACAAAGGTTACGTACGCAAGAAGCAACACCGAGCCAACTAGATTTGTTACAAGATGGTAACCAAGAACCACCAAGTACAGGCACTTAGACGCCCTTTCCTTGATCTGGCTAGGACCCTCACCTTGATCAGTTACAGTCTCGTGGCCATCCTCGATGGAACTGCCCGACTTGAAAGATCCCATACGATGTCTAATCTTGTTATGAGGGAAGACGAAGTTGGTGAAATGGGAGAAGTAGAGGTTGAGGAAGGAAGTGAAGATTTCGCCGCCAAAGAACATGAGTATAGTGAGGAAGTTAAGCTGAATATTCGAGAAGGTTTCCATGTCGACAGTGGACATGGAAGAGACTGTGATGGCGGAGACAGAAGTGAAGAAGAGGTCCAAGTCATGAGGACGTGAAGTGGTTCTTGGCTTCGTAATCTTGAGTGCTAAGAACCCAAAAATAGAGAAGGACGAGAAGTAGATTAAGTATAGGAAGACAGGGGAACGGGATATAGCAAGTTGCGAACGGATTTTAGCTAATTGTGACGCAACTATCTTCATTTTATTGCTTTGGAGCCTTTGGTCATGCTTAAGCATTATCACTGCCCATAGCTGCTTGTTTATATATAACATGCACATCAGTTCATGAACACTATTACGAACATGATATTAATTTTTAGTTCCAACTCAACTTTTATAAAAAGGAACTCCATTATTTTCCAAGAGATCTTCACTCCCGCCATGTTTGTTTCCTAGTTTGAATGCTCAACCCAAACTTTAAGTGTGGATGATGTTTGTTTAAACTCATTTTGGTACTCAATATAGATTGAATAGTTAGATTGAATATCAACTCATTTTGGATTGAATTGCTCAGTTCGGATTGAATTAAATCTAGAGTTTGGATGGAACAGTTTCATCCAAGACATAAAAAATTTAAAGTATCCTTTAATAAAATAAATTTTTAAACTATTAAAATATTAATTACTACAATAAAATGTCAACATTTTTCAATTAAAAAAATTTAAAAACAAGAAAATGATTTTTCCGCAAAAATACGGAATCAAGTTTTTTTTTCGCAAAACTGAGTTTTTCTGCAAAAAACACAGAAAAATGGTTTTTTTTATATATATATTTTTTTTCAAAAACACGAAAATGAGTTTTTCAGCAAAAACGAGTTTTCACTCCAAAATTTCATTTTCCGTAATTCCGTTTTCCCGCCAAAAATTGCGAAATTCCGCTTTTCCACCAAAATCGCAAAATTTTGATTTTCCGCCAAAATTCCGTTTTAAGCAATTATGTTTGCCCGCCAAAAACCGCAAAATTCTGTTTTCCAGCCAAAACCGCAAAATTTCGTTTTCCTGCAAAAATCGTAAAATTCAGTTTTCCAACCAAACTGTAAAATCTCGTTTTTCAGCGAAAGCCGTAAAATTCCATTTTCTCGCCAAAATTGCAGAATTCCGTTATTTTTTAGAAAAACTTAAAATGTAATACCAAATTTCTTTTTAAAAACATAAAACTAATTTAAAACATAAATATTTTTCGTGTTTAATAATTATTTTGTTGTAAAAATAAATTTAAAATATAAAATAGTTATTAATATAACCACATGTACCTTTTAGTTTTTATGTTAAACTTAATCCAAATGTTAAAGCCAAACTCACAAACAAACAACATTCTATCCAAATGGAACATCTGTATTGAATGACAAGATTGAGAAACAAACAGCATATGTATTTTAATCCAAATGCTCCATTGAGCTTGTCCATCCGGATTGAGCTTCCAAACTGAGAAACAAACGGGGCCTCTAACTCAAAGCGCAACACGAGTAGGGTGAAGATTATATCCAACAAAACTTAAATTTAATCAGAAAAAATATTTAAAAAATCATGAACTTTTTCTTGTAGAACATTTAGAGCATGAACTGTTAGGCATACAATTTTAATCATCAACTTTCGTTTCGTTGATGAAGCCGAAATAAGTATGACGTTAGTTTCCTTAGCTGAGAGATTATTCAATCTCTCTAATAAGGAACTTAACGTCATGGTCATTTTCACCTCGTAAATGAATTTTGATGATGAATATGGTCTACGGAAAAGTTCATGCTTTAATTGGCCTAAGTGTAAAAGGTCATGGTTTTCTTAGCACCAACCAATTTTAAGGATTTTTTTACCTTTTTAAGATATCTTACATTGACTGAAATAGTAAATCACTTACATGATTTAGTAATTTGAAAAATATTCAGCTTTCGATTTGGTAATTTGAAAGATCACAAACTTTTAGATTTGTTTTACCTTTTTGGTATGACCTATAATAATGTCGAAAATAATGAGGCGTTAATATCATTGGGTAATTTTTAAATAATACTCAATTTGCTTGTGTCTTAATCCACTGATTTTAAAGATTTTTTACCATTTTTTGTTTGATCTGTAACGTTGTAGAAAATAGCAAAACATTGATATAATTTGATAATTTCGAAAAATAAACTTGACATTCATGTGTATTAGTGTATTAGTCACAAGTTTTAGGGACAATTTTCATTTTTTTTCCCTTATATCTCTAACGTTTTCCAAAATAATAAGGCATTGATATCATTTTTATAGTTAAACAAAAATATTTAACTTTCCTATGTAACCCATCGATTTTAATTTTAGTTTTTAGTATGATCTGTAACAGTGTGCAAATAGTAAGAAACCAATATCATATGATAATTTTGGAAAGTAATAATTTTTTTAATGTAGTAACCCACCGTGTTTAAAGTATTTTACTATTTTTGTTTGATCTATAATAATGTTCAAAATAGGAAGACACACGAAATTTAAGTGTTTCTCCAAAATAGTCAAATGATACCAATGTTTTGTTAGTCTGGAAAACATTAGAGATTTTGATTTTTAAAAAAAAAAAAAAAAAAATCCTTGAAATCGGTGAGTGTTAAAAAAGTCAACAATTTTCACTTTTAGGCAATTAAAAGGATGATAGAGATTTCACCGGGGTAAATCTCTGAAACTCAATTGGCCTTTGTATCAGGATGTCTTAACACAAACAACATTAATATTGCATGAGATGGCCTTAGGGACTAATGCTTCTTGTAACAAAGAATTAATGGCAATTAAAACGGATATGAGTAAAGCCTATGATCAGATCGAATGGCGTTTCTTGAAAAAGGTACTTTGATGATTAGCTTTTAATGAGAACTCGGTCTTGCAAAATTTATGGTGTATTAGATTTGTATCCTTTGATAATTCACGAAGAACCGAACCCGGACCCGAACCGAATCGAGATATCCGAAATATCTGAAAATTATTTAAAACACATATATAATTAGAAATATATTGGTTACAGGTTTAATATATTCATTTATTTTAGATAAATTTTACAATTTTTCTTTGTTTTTTTCGGTTTATATATATATATATATTGTTTAAATTTTTTAAATTTTTTTTTATTAATTTGTATTTTTAAGAATATTTTGGATATTGTATATTAAAAATCCGGACACAAACCCGAACCCGAAGATTTTTGGTTTTTTTTTGTACCCGAACTGAACCGAATCCGAACCAAACCCGACTGAAAACTAGAAAATACTTGAACGGGTTCTATACTCCTAAACCCGGAAACCCGAAAACGGGAAAACCCGAAAACCTAAAAGTATGAAATACCCGACCCGGACCTGAACGGGTACCCGAATGCCCAACCCTAAATGATTTAGTTTTAGAAGAGATCATGGTTTACTCTTAGGTGTTAAAGTTTAAGGGTTTAATTTTGTTTTTTTTTTTCTCTTTTTCTTTTGGGTCTATATATTTAAAATTTTCATAGCTTTGAATTTAAATGATTTTTTAAGTTTGAATTTTTCAAAAACGTTTTCATGTATATTTGATCATTTAATTCATAATAGATAAAATTTTCTTTTAAGCATTTTTAAATTTTTTTTTTTTTTAATTTTAGTTTGTAGTTAGAAATTTTTGAAAATATCAATAGTGAAATAATTGGTTCTCAAAGATTAATGTATTAAAAGTGATAATTGATATTTAGTGAAAAACTAGTTGCATTTTAGTTGCAAATAGAGAAACTAGTGGGAAAGTGGTCGCAAATTTTTTGACTACAGTGCTACTTCTGAGTGTGCATAATCACATATTTGTCTTAAATTGGTCATAAAATAACCACTAGATACTTAAAACCCAAAACTTTCATTACAAAAATATAATTATTATACATTTAAGCAAAGAAAAGTGTAATCAAACTTGTTGAGAAGTCGTTTGTGATAATTTTGTTGGTTTTCTGAATGATCTAACATTTTTGAATAGTTTTTCATGATGTATACGTATAAATGGGTATGATAATGCATAAATAGATTGGTGTGTACCAAGTTTAATGAAAATTTGATTATTTGGAATTCATTTTTTATGTTTGGAATGAAAACTTAATGTTCTATGTTCTCATATGCAAAGAGTTTGAATTTATAATGAGAAAAGTCAATATATTTGATATTTAGTGAGAAACTAGTTGCAAATAGAGAAACTAGAGGGAAAGTGGTCTCAAATTTTGTGACTACATTGCTACTTCTCAGTGTGCGTAGTCACATTTTGGTTCTAATTTGGTCATAAAACAACCACTAAATACTTAAAACCCAAAATTTTCAATATAAAAAGATAATTATTGTACGTATAAGCAAAGAAAAGTGTAATCAAACTTGTTTAGAAGTAGTTTGTGATAATTTTGTTGTTTTCTACATGATCAACCATTTTTGAATATTTTTTCATGATGTATATGTATAAATGGGTATGATAGTGTATAATTAGATTGGTGTGTACAAAGTTTAATGAGAAGTTGAATATTTGGAATTCTCATTTTATATGTTTGGAATGAAAACTTAATGTTATTTTTTCTCATATGCAAAGAGTTTGTATTTGTAAAAAGAAAAATCAATTTATTTGATACTTAGTGAGAATCTAGTTGCATTTTAGTTGCAAATAGAGAAAATAGTGGGAAAAGGGTCGCAAATTTTGTGACTACATTGTTACTTCTCATTGTGCATAGTAACATTGTCATCTTAAATTGGTCATAAAATAACCCGTAAAATTTTTTTATTAGGTTTCAGTTGTAATGTAGTGGCAATGTTATGTTTTAGTAAAAAAAAAAAAAAATTGCAAAATATCCTACACCAATTCCAACAGTATTGTCACTACAAAGATGGTCACAAATTAGTTGCTAAAGAACCAATAACTTTGCAACTACATGTTTGTCACTACAATGTCAGTCACTAAACAATCACTCATGTTTTACGACTACAAAATTAGTCACAAAATATGTCGCAAGTTTTACAACTACTTTGCGACTACAATGTTTAGTGACATTGTAGTCACAACTCCGTTGGAATTATCCAACGAATTTTGGATTTCAGATTTTCGTCGCAAATTACCCACGGAATTGCGAGTACAAATTATTGGTTGCTTTTTAGTCACAATGTAGTTGCATATTTGTCACTATATTTTGCAACTACAAATGTAGTCACAATCTCCTTGTTTTCTTGTTGTGCCCTACACCCTAAACCCTAAACCCAAATCCTAAATTCAAAATCCTAAACCCAATTAACAAGGTTAAAAGAGTATAAATACAAAAATTTTAAATAGTGTACAAGTGAAAGTGTAAAACTGGAAGGTAGTCACTTAAAAGTGTATTTGAGATAATTTTCATTTATTTTATGATAATATATAGTTTTTACATCATATGATTAATAAAAAAAATTAAACATAATTTTTTTTTGACATATCTCATTATTTGAATTGTAAAAAAACACATATATATTACTTAATTATGGAAAAAAAAAAGTGTATACTTAAAAAAATCCCACATCGTCTACGAAAAAGTTTGGTGGTTCTGAATGTTATTATATAAAAACCACAACTATGATGAACCGTATGACTAGGAGGACTCTCTTGACAGGCATCCAAATTAAAAGGTTTTATTCGGTACGAAAATTTATTATTGATTAGAAAGTTAATATAAAACATTCCAAATATTTAAATTTGGTTTAAATTAGTGATATACAATATTAATCGACATTTATATTGTTATTTCATCACATATATATATAAATGGACCAATTATAAGCGAAAGCATATATTTTCACTTAAATCCAATAGATTATGTTGAGTCTGATTTCTTCATTGGTAATTTGAAAGTAAACAAATAAAACTAGTTAACAGAGTAAATAAGAAAAAAATAAATAGAAAAAAGCTGATATGAAAAGTTACTATTGGTCCCCGGCAACGACGCTAAATTGATAACTACATTTTGTGCACCGGGTATCAAATACGTAGAATTTATGCCCGACTAGCACACTGAAATTAATCGATGTAGTATAGAAAAGATCAATTCAAACACATGAACCAATGAACAATTCAGATTAGTGTAAACAATGCAATAAGTAGATAATAAAGTAATAAGCAAAGAACAACCAAACTGAGCAAGTGAATAACGAAGTAAACGAGGAACTGCAACCAAATAAGTAACGAGAGATGATGGAGTATTGCAAGAAACGTAACAGTAGCAAGAGATGATGATTAAGGATGTAAACAATTTTTAAAAGACATCAACATCGAGAGAGGTTCGGTAAAGAAACAAACAAGTAGTAGACTCTCAGATTGGTGTCAACTAATATCTTTGCATTGTGTCGGTCATCGGTATTCCGAGGTGGGTGTCATCCGATACCACAAAGTGATGTTGGTCGCTACTACACTATACGTTTTCTAGTTCTGGAGCTAGAACACATGTATAGATCCATCGTATAGTAAAAATCCGATGATATCCCTTTCCTTACCTTACCGAACATCTATATACCAAACATCTATAATCAGAGGGTGCAATGTCCGAAAAGGTAATGTAAGCAATACAAACAAGTGTATATGCTCATTAATATTGAAACAAAGATCCGAACTCGTGAGCAGGTCCATCCCAAACCCCAAACGTAAATCTAGGCGTCAATAAGATTTTATATCATATATCCATGGGTGTCAAGTCAGGGAGTCTACCAACAATTAAATAGAGTCACTTACCACAACATGAGAGTCATTTCCTGAAATCATACTCTGAAAAATAAACGAGAAGCATTAAGAATAAATCAGTAAAGAACATCATAGAATACACCTTCTTAGCTTGCAAGGGATAAGACTTATAAACAACGCCCTTTAAGAACTTTGGCAATCAACGAATATGGGAATTGGTATAGTCTTCAAAGTGAACCAATAAAGTCATATTAAAACTATCCAAACAAAGAAAACCAATCCGCCTTCATTTTTAGTGTAGCATAGGTTTCTCATTTTTTCTAATGGATACCAGAGGAGTTTCCATTGGAGCTCCACCAAAAATTGGAAATTGCACTAGTTAATTTTGCAGTTAACGATTGAAGAATTCCAAAGTGTGAAAAGACATGATTCTGTAAGGCAAAGATTTCTCGCTAGAAAAATTAAACAATTTTTTTTATGGATCCGCATAAGGTTTTCGGTATCCTGAGATGATTCCCCACCCCTCCTTCCTTATAGATGCTGAGTACGGTTTTAAGATCATCTTTTACCATCATCGAAACCTTATGTCCAAATAAAACTGATGATTTATCAAATTATTTTGTTCCCCGAAAGCCCGTTCATATTCTCCAAGGAGTTCCAAGATACGTGCACGAATACATAGTTGATTGACAAAATAATAAACTATTATCCACAAAGACATTTTGAGAAATAGCGGGACTCCCTTACGCCTAAAAGTTCAAATTAGCAGTCAAGACTTTAATACCTGTTCGGGTATTTTAAAAAATCGGGTCGGGTTCGGTTCGGAGAATTTTGGGTGGGTTTCAGTTCGGATTTTCGGGTTGGTTATTTTGCCCACCCCTAATAGATGATCATCTAGAAGCTTCCAGAATCGTCCAAGCATATCCAAGATACTCGATGATACTCAGAATCGCACAAAAAAAGGGAAAATGATCCTCAGGTTGATCGAACACCTCTCAGGCCAATTGAACCTGTGTCCGTAGCAGAAAACTTGTAAAAGAGGACTCACGTCCAGAACTTCAAACACCACTTCAAAACACTTAACAAAGCTCACAGGCGAACCAGTTTACCAGTTTTCTTACTTTTATTCGTTCATAATCTCTTTGAGTTTCTATTTGAGATATTGTAAGGGAGATAGATATCTTCTTGAACCCTTTTTACAGTTGATTTATATGATAACGATCTCTTTTGCTATCATGTTTATCATTACAAATCTTGAGTAGTTCTCTTGTTAGAGTTTAGGGAATTCACAAGGAATCATGGTTTGAAAAATAGGAGTTTAGGAAACATTGCATGACTATTATCGCTTTGTTTCTTTTCATTACTTCATAATAAATCATAGGATTGAATTGCTGCTAAGAAACCATTAGAGTCGTTTAACCTGATAACTGATTTAGAAAGCCCACGGCACCACGCTCGGGAGAACAATCAATTTCTTGATCTTAATGACCATATTGTAGTAGAGGGGAACGGCCTAAGCTTCCTCACATGTTAACCTGAAAGTTTGAATGTTTTTGTACTAATCGATGCCCGACAAAGAACGATTAGTTATTAATGATTTTGAGTTCGTAAGTAGGCTTTAGAAGACTGCATTGATTTACTTAAGTTGAATAGATTCAAACTATGATCCCTGATGATTCATGAATGCCCTAACGCTTTTTATTATTGATTCGATCGAACCTGACAAGATCCGATGGAACCATAACATTATCTCCAGTACCCGAGATATTTCGTTGCTTAGCTCGTGAAATCTCAACGTTGCTGCTGCGTGCCACTGCTCTCGGTGGGATCGATAGCCTACGTACTACTGCGAACCTGTGCGCTTGCATGAATTCTAGGGTGAAAACTTTACCTTCATCAGAATCTATTTTTAGGGTTTAAAATGTTGGTCACAGTTTTAAACCCTAAAACCATAATTTTAAAACTTAAAACTCTATAAATGAAAGTGAGAATGAGTGATAGGGTTTAGGGTTTAAGGTTTAAGAATGATAAGGGGTATTTAGTTTGGAAAGAATGGTGGCTAAAAAGTGTTTTTGAAAAACTGAGTTAAAAAGTGTATTAGTGAAATTTACCCTAAATTAATTACAAAAAAATATGGAGGGAAATTAGAAAAGATAAAATCTAAAATGAATAACAATATTTTATATAGAAAAAATAATCCCTTAGTTTAGGAATCAAATTTTAGACCAAAAATTAAAACAATTAGATTATATAATGTGGATTAATAGTGTTGCATTATTGTATTTGAATATAAGTGAAAATATATGCTTTGTCTTATAATTGGCTCATTAATATATATGTGATGAAATAAAATTTATAATCATTTAAAAAAAAAATTTATACGTTTAAATAAAAAACGAAAATTCAAATCCTAAGAAATCTTTTAATTTGGATGTCTATTAAGGGAGGCTTCCTTGTCTCAAGGTTCATCATAGTTGTGGTATTTATATAATAACACTAGTCCTTGCAACATTTTATATTAACTTGAATTACCCCAATCTAAACCGGCTAAGCCTAACAAAGAATAGTCAAATTAAAGTGATTTCGAATCCGTAAGAAAATTTTAGAACATTGCATAGCAATCACTTTTTCATAAATAGATTAGTCTGTTATCCTTGATACATTGTCAAATGCCCGAGCGCTTTTTGTTATTGCCTTATTCACGTTTTGAATTCTCTTTTCACTATTAAGAACAAAATCAACAGTGAAGAAATTCGATCGAACCTAACCAAGATTCGATCGAACAAAATCCCTGTAAAAAAAACGATTTCTTGCTTCTTAGGTCGAGGAAGCTTCAAGGTGCTACTGCGTGTCGCTGCTCTATGTGGAATCGATAACCTAAGTACTACTACGAAACATGTGCGCTTGCGGGATATTTGGGTGAAAGCTTTACCTTCATTATAAATCCATTATTACATTCACCTCAAACTAGTCCTGGGCGTTCGGGTATCCGTTCGGGTTCGGGTAAAATCCATTCGGGTTCGGGTATTTTGGAATTTAGGATTGAAGACTAAATTAGTATTTTATAGATATCCGGTTCGGGTTCGGTTCGGTTCCATGCGGGTTCGGTTCGGTTCTTAAGTTTTTTTTGGGAACCGATTTGGTATCCGAAACACATTCGGATACGATTCGGGTTCGTTCGGATTCGGGTATTTAGACCAAAATGATCGATGGAAAAAATCTAATAAACACATTCAAGCTTTATGCAAATGCTAAGTAATAAGTAATAAATAACCTTGAACCAAATGACAATTAAATATGTAAAAAATCACAATTACACTTGAATATGCAAACACCAAACTTCAATAAGTAAACTTGAATAACCAAATGATAAGCAAACACCATACTTGAATCAAATGACAAATAAAATTGAACCAAAATGATAAGTAATAAAACTTAAAGCCAAATGATAAGTAAACTCAAACTTAAAATCAAACTTGAACCAAATACTCAAACTCAAAAAACAAACTAAATTATCTAAAATAGAAGGAGTGAAGGGAAGGAGTTCGGGTACCCAACGGATCTCGGGTGATACCCGATCCGATCCGAAACCCAATTAGTACATAGTCCAAGTCCCATATAAATAATAAGCCAAGATCCAGATCTGATCCGAACCCGATTTTTCGGGTCGGATCCGGTTCTTATTTTCGGATCCGAATATTATGTCCAGGCCTACCTCAAACCTTTTCTAATAAACACATATTATTTTCTCATCTCGTGTTCATCTAATACATTGTACAACCCAATATATCGGATTGGTTAAATCACTCTTCGTTCAACCTTCTCTTCTTAAAACTTAAGCATAGCTGTTTTAATGCCTCACACACTGCTCTCATTAATAAAAATCGTTGACCATAGGATTCCAACCCCCACTCGAGTACTTCTTTGGATATATTGTACGTGAAGTAGTTCATTGGTATGTTTAAAATTTGAATCCACATAGGTAGTGAAGGAATGTTGTCCTGAAATCACACTGTGTATGACTCAGACATGGTTGTTC
>OVAF01001122.1:0-17023 GCA_900406245.1 Odontarrhena argentea | reverse complement strand
GATTATATGCAATATCCTACTATTAGAAATGGTCTACCATCAGTAATGGACAAAAAACAAGCTTGGACCCTCAATAATATACCAACTTAAATAATTGCTTCTTTTTTTTTTTTCTTGCAGTGTTGGAATAAAATAGCAAAGCAGTTGGACTTATTCTTTATGGAAAACAGATATAGATGTGTTTGGTGATCTTAAAAAATAATAATAATGTGCTTTCAATAATAAACAATACTTTCGGAGTGACGATTATTCCAAGGCCGTTGCATGTGCTTCAT
Organism: Odontarrhena argentea; assembly: GCA_900406245.1. Lineage (NCBI taxonomy): Eukaryota > Viridiplantae > Streptophyta > Magnoliopsida > Brassicales > Brassicaceae > Odontarrhena > Odontarrhena argentea. Next base: position 16,748 of record OVAF01001122.1, on the reverse strand, counting down.
CTCATCTAAAAAATAAAGTCCACAAAAGAAATTGAAGAGTAATCAGAAGAAACGAAACAGCTGGACATTAACACTTTTAGGAGAAAAGACACAAACGTAATGGCTTCGCTACTCTTGAGAACAATAAGATGAGACAAACGTACATTTCTTAATCAACACTGACATGTAGACGAAACATGTCTGATCACTTGCAGAGGTTCTGAAAATTATGGAGGTTTATTAACAAACACACATGTTGAATTATTTTAACTAAGAACACACATGTTGAATCCGTATCCTATGAAGTAATGATATTTTTTAAAGTATAGTCAAAATTTGACTTTTAGCTGAGTCTTCTGACTGCATTACAAGTTGAGCTTAATTAAAACCTATATACTCTCATTTAATTCTGAAAATCTCTAGAGATATCATGTAAATTTTTTTTTAAAAGGAAAATGATAGTCATTTTTTTTTGCATTAAAGAAACAGTCTGTCAAGCTGAGGTTGTGAAATGTGCAGTAATGAACAAACAAACAAACAAAGACAAAAATACAAATAAATGATGTATATTTTTATGGTCTACACTTACTTAAAGTTTTCTCAGTGAAAGAAAAAATCATATCTACTTCTTAAGAAGCATTTACTCAGAAGATTAGTAACTTCTTAAGAAAGTAGATCTGTCTCTGTGTCCTGTGATGTCATAAAGAGGACAACTTACAAGGAGTTTATGTTTCTCTAACCTCAAAACAGATATCTCCAGACACTCTGTAATTTATCCACAGAAAATGCACAGCTCTCTCCATAACCATGTCTTTTCTTTCACCTTCCTTCTCCTTCCACTACTCTCCACTTCTCAGTTGACTTCAAGTGAATCAAACACTCTCACTGATATCCAGAAGCAACTACAATATCCCTCTATTCTTCAACCATGGACCAACACAACAAACTTCTGCCACATTCCTCCTTCTCCTTCCATGAGAATCATCTGCTTCAACGGTCATGTAACAGAGCTAGCCCTCGCCGGAAACAGAACCAGGAAGCTATCCGGGAAATCCGACAAACTCTTCACTCTTCTTACAAAACTCTCAACCTTAAAGTCTTTGTCTCTTACCTCCCTTGGAATATCTGGCTCTCTCTCTCCTAAGCTCCTCACCGAGTTATCATCTTCTCTCCAATCTTTGAATCTCAGCTCTAATTTCATCTCCGGCCAAATCCCAAAAGAGATTTCGTCTTTGAAGAATCTGAAAAGTCTTGTTCTAAAAGATAATCTGTTTGATGGTTCTGCCTCTGATCTTAGAGGGTTGTCGAATCTTCAAGAGCTCGACTTGGGAGGTAATAATCTTGGTCCTCAAATTCCTTTACTCCCAAGTAATCTCATCGCTCTTTCCTTGAAGAACAATTCCTTTAGGTCCAAGTCTCTTGAACAGATCAAGAAGATGAAAAAGCTTCAAAGCTTAGACCTTTCTTCCAACAAATTCACAGGGCCAATTCCAGAGCTTGTGTTTTCTCTTCCTTCTCTTCAATTTCTCAATTTGGCCCAGAATCTGTTTAGTGGATCACTACCAAATTCTTCTTGCAGCTCCTCTTCAAAGGTTAAAACTTTAGACGTTTCTCACAATCTTCTAACCGGAAAGCTTCCTTCTTGCTACACTTCTAAGACTTTCAGAAATCAGACAGTGCTCTTCTCCTTCAATTGCCTGTCTTTGACTGGGACTCCTAACTCCAAGTATCAGCGTCCGCTTTCTTTCTGTCAAAACCAAGCGAGCAAAGCAATTGCTGTGGAGCCTGTCCCCAAGGTTGAAGAGAAAGACTCTGCAGGAAACAAACTCGGGTTGGTAATTTTAATGATCATTGGTGTGGTCATTGTTGCAGCAATTCTGGTTCTGTTGGTTTTGATTGTCCTGAGAAGAAGAAGAACACGATCAGGAGAAGATACCTTTGAAGTAAACAACAACAACAACGCAGGACATGCTTCGGATAAAGTCTCAGTTTGCAGCACCACAACTACAAGCACTAAGTCGTTACCAGAATCAAGTAAGTCAAGGCTACTCATATTAAATTGAAGTCTTTCTCTAGCAAAAACCATTAACAAAAATATTATTTGAGTGTAGGACGTGTACCGCAGACAATGAGATCTGCAGTGATTGGTTTGCCACCGTACCGCATTTTCTCCCTGGAGGATCTGGAAGAAGCAACAAACGACTTTGATGCAGCAAATCTTTTCTGCCAACAGGTAAACCAAAAACATGGCATGATGAATCTATAGAGACGAACCTAATTAAGAGATATATCTGGTATTCCAAACAGCTGTACAAAGGTTGTCTAAGAGAAGGCATAGCAGTGACAGTGAGATGCATTAAGCTGAAGCAGAAGAGTCTGCCACAGAGCTTGGCTCAGCAGATGGAAGTCTTGTCAAAGCTAAGGCATATGCATTTGGTTAGTGTTCTTGGACACTGCATTGCTAGTAACCAAGACCACAATCAACACACTGGAAACACTATCTTTATTGTCCAAGAATACATCTCCAACGGGTCATTGAGGGACTTCCTCACGGGTAATCCCTGAAAGAGACAATAAGATATTCAGTTTTCAATAGAGTCAAATAATTATTGATTGTGGAAAGTTTATTTTTTTAGATTGTAGGAAGAAAGAGGTGCTGAAATGGCCTCAGAGAATGGCAATAGCCATAGGAGTCGCTCGCGGGATACAGTTCTTGCACATGGGAGTAGCACCTGGAATCTTTGGGAACAATTTGGAGATAGAGAATATCTTGCTTGATGAAACACTCACTGTAAAAATCAGTGGCTATACTATTCCTTTACCATCCAAGGTATAAAAATACTTTGTATAAAAATCAGTGGCTATACTATTACTTCGTCTTAAAGTCGATCTAAGAAGATTTCATTGAATATCCAGGTTGGAGCAGAGATACTTCAAGTCAAAAGCCCTCGGAGGTTTTTCTCTTAAGATATAACTAAATGTGTTCTCTTTTATCAAACTCTGAAACCTTTTATCGAACTGTGTGCAGTAATGAGGATAAAGAGAAAGAAGATGTGTACCAATTTGGAGTGATATTACTTCAGATCATTACAGGCAAAGTCGTGGCTGCAAGATCTTCAGAGATGGGGAGTTTGAAGCTCCAGGTCTGCTCTGTTCAGTGAGAGTACTCTCCATCTTTGTTAATCCGACATTGCTCACAAATCTGGTTTTGTTATTCTTTTTGCAGCTAGAGAATGGTTTGAGAGATGAACCATCAGTACTGAACAGTTTGGCAGATCCATCTCTTAAAGGCTCATATGCTTATGAGTCGCTGAGGACGACAACAGAATTTGCTATCAACTGTCTCTGTGAAGATCAGAGCAAGCGGCCTTCGATAGAAGATGTTGTATGGAATCTGCAGTATACAATTCAAGTGCAGCAAGGATGGGCCACACACAGTGGGCATCATGAAGCATCCATGAAGGCAATATATGAATGAAATTTCATTAGAAAGCGATCATAAAGAGACCCAAAAACTGTAAAAAGAAGACTCACAATAACATGTGGTTTCATGGAAAAACTTCTGTTTGACAATCATAGCTAACTTTGTACTATGTTCTTTTAAATAAGGAGATCTGCAAGAATGATCGAATTGAAATACATATGATCATAATTATGAGATGAATGAGGTTATAATAATATATGGAGATACATAGAAACATTGAAAGCAACAAGTCACACAGTTTGACAAACACACAAGGGCATGAAGGAGAGTACTAGAGAGAAATGTGTTGGTGAAATCAAACACAAGAGAGGAGAGGTTTAATGTTCGAAGACAAATGCTACATCAACTATTATTATTAGTCTGCAGTCCAGCTTTGTTCCACAACCTCGCGGACTCTTCTGTTGTACTCGCGCTTGCTTTCGCTGAACATTCGTGCAGCTTCCGAATTCGCAGGAGAATTCGGATTAGGATCACAGAGCAATGACTGTGATTAAAAGAGAGAAGAGATAGTTCAGCCACTAACGTCATCAGATCAAGAACAACAATTGATTCAGAACTAAAGAAATCCATGTTAAGGGAAGGAGGGAAGCAGAAGAACAATGATGATCGATGATTATTATTGCGAAATAGGACATAGAAGCATTTTGATGTGACATTTCAACATGTATATACCTGAATGGAGGTAAGTATAGCAGCGACATCATATATTGGACTCCACTGGTTTTGTAGAATGTCCAAGCATATACTCCCATCAGCATAAACTATACGACAAGGACCAAGTGTGAGTTGCGTGAATCACATGCACTCAAAATAAGAAAAGCTAGAGCTGTTTATCAAACTTACTGTTTGGATGAAACATCCGTGACACAAACCGAACGGTTGGTGGTTTGTTTGGATAATCCTCAGAAAACTGCAGTGAGAGTTTGAAAGTACCTGAAAAAGATCATACAAGAGAGATATGAGAAAGAGCCAAAAGAATCAAGATAAGTAGTGATAACAATAACATAAACTTACCTCCATCCCAAGGGGTATCATCAGGCCTGCAAAACCACAAACACAAGGCCTAATAAGTATCAAATTCTGTAACCAAAGAAGTATCAATTATGACTTGTATCAATACCCGAATATAACGGCATTCCAGAGCATGATATTGTTGTCTTGCGGAGCACCGCTGATTCCTGCAGGAGGGTCTTGCTGCAACCTCTTGAAATCCCTCATCAGTCTCTTCCTCGCTGGAGTCGACATCCTCTAGTATCTGAGATTAGCCAATTATATATATCAGCTTCAACAACACACAAAAGATTCTAGATTTCCTTGTAAATATGGTCGAATGAATTGGTTGTTCCACACATTTGAAACCTATGATCATTTATCAATTGCAAATCAGAAAGCAAATTACTTTACAAGACCAAACACTTGTCTTTAACCAAAGGAAGCGCTAAAGACTCGACCAATTCACCAAAAGCAGCAAGAAATAAAACTGAAATCGACGGATCTAGCAACGAGACATCGTGTTAAAGGGATCAGAAAAGAAGCATACCGTTGTGAAAAAAAGGCAAAGATCGGTGAAGGTTAAGCAAGCATGGAGAGGTGAGTCTCTCCGATGAAGAGGTGAGTCTCTCCGATGAATTGAAGCTCCACCGAGCGGTGAGAAACGATGTGGAGCGCAAGAAGGGGTGTGATCTTCTAGAACCTTCGATCTACTCTGAACATATCTCTTCACTCAGACTCAGATACTTGCTCTCAGGTCATGCAACAAGCGCTGAACCGGAATTTATTCCAATCAAACCGTTACAGTAACCACGTTGAATAGAAACCAACAATATTAGGGAAACAAAATTATTATTTAGATGAAAATCTACTCAAAGGTCCGTTTTTTTGTTGTTTTGAAATCTTTTTAGATTCTTGAAAACAGTATAAAATACAGTGTGGGAATGTTTTTTTTAGAAATACCTCAATTATATTACCGTTCACCGTTCAAATTGTATGTTGACGCACTCAAAACGTCTATTATGTTTGAAAACATAAAAACTACATATTTAGTATTTTTATATCTTACCTAATTAGTTAAAAAATACCGATAGTTCATTTTCTTTTGTTTTAATCATTAAGTATATATAACATATTTTACTTCAAAGTTTAAGTATAAGAATTGGGACTATAAAGGAGTAAGATTTTAATCATATAAAGCTGATAAAAATTATGATGATGGTTGAAATCTTTGTTGGTGAATATCACTTGTTTCCGGTGATCTTTATCGGTTCTATTGTAGATCTTGTCGGTGAGATGAATCTTATCTCGCGGTTTTCTTTCCCTTTTTGACATTGTATGTCTTGGTTAAAGTAGCTCTGCTTCCTCGACGGTTTCGTTTTGTTAGCTTTTAGTTGGTTTACATAGTCTCGATCAAGTTTTAAGACTTTCGTTTAGTTAAATTCAACTTTTCTAGGTTCTCGTGGTGGTCTCTCAATATGTGACAATTGCGATATCTTTTGGCGTTAGATGGTGTTACAATTTGTTCGCTCCTTGTCTCTATATTTTGACGGGTAACGGTTGCCGAAATAGGTTTCTCGTCCTTTTTTTGAGAGATGAGATCATTCACTATAAGGGAAACTTTTGGCTTCTTTAGGTCTCGTGTGTCCGTGGAGGCACTTTGGACTTTCATTATTCATATTTTTTTTGTACTGGCTATATTGATGAAAATGCGACAAAAGAGACAATAATGCAGTCTGAGAAGTAGATTTGATGATTGATAGGGATTAAGTTTTGCCCAAATAGAATATCTGCAAGTGCACAAAGATGCAATTATAGTATAAAGGGTTACCGATCCTCAAAGACTAAGTAGTTGCACTACAATTATCAAATTCGAATCAAGCTAAGCAGAATAATTGNNNCACTACAATTATCAAATTCGAATCAAGCTAAGCAGAATAATTGACTAACTAAGAAATAAACAAACGAAAGCAAGCGAGGTTGTAAACAATTTAAATAAGGTTAGGTTTCAGGCAATTCGCAGGTGAATCCAGATTAAAGATATGCAGGTTATCAGGAAAACAGTTCTCAAACATGAATCATATTCTATAGCTAACCAATTTCCGTTAAAAAACTATACATGCTAAACTTCTTAGAATCCAAATTCCTTTGCAATCATAATGAGAGAAACAAGCATTAACAAACAAGTTCAATTGTTCACATATTGTCTAAGCCAAATTCCTTTGCGAATAAACAATTTGCTCATCTAAGATAGTTCAGGCAATTACTAACACTTCCGTGCATAGTAACTAACCTAAGATCTAAATTCTATGTGGTCAACAAAGAATTAGCATTGAACACAATCTAAGTGAAGAACTGGTGAGAAACCCTAACAATCCTAGCAGATATATTAATACTTCATACACCTTTGAAAACCGATAAACCTAACAGGTGATCTACTCATACATGATAGATGAAACACAAATCATAACAGAAATATAATGCATAAAACTATAGAAAGAAGTACACAAGTTGTCTCTTAAATAGCTTTAGGTTTAAAGCAATTAAAAAGATAACATCCCCAAACAATAGCTAAAAAATAGGCATTTATGCTAAAAATCATGTCCTTGGTGAAAACCCTTGGAATAAGGAAATGGAAATTCCTTTTCCGAATGGATATAGGAAAGTTTCTTCTTTTGTCTGTCCAGAATAACATATCCTCACTAAAACAGTCATATCTCTTCAACCGCTGCTCGGAATGAGTTGAAACCACCGCTCAAGTGAAGCTAACTAATTTGAGATTAAAGTGACATTTGGAAGACCTCCGTTTGACATGATCTTTAAGGCACTTTAGACTGGTTCTGCATTGTTATTCCCCTTGTTAGCTTCCTTATGTTTTAGACTCCATTCAAACGTGTTTCAACCTCAAAAGACTCAAAGAACACAAAAGGAGTCGAAAACCGAATAATATCATGGTTAAAAATCCGGTAAAACCCATGATATATCATTGATTCGCCTTTATCTAGAAGTTGTCTTCCGACTTAATGTGTATTTTTGTTTCAGTTTAATTTGACCCTTATTCATGTTGTCTTTTGTGATGGAACATATTTCTAGAAGCGAGCTCTTTTGCTTAAACTAGCATTGCTAGTATATGTCCTTAGGGCAAGTCCAATCGGACGGTATAACACCAAATTTGTCGTTGATGTTGCTCCAACCGGACGGGTAAATGGCACGACAAATAATTTTTTTTTATCACACCATATTTGATGTGATACTATTGACAACACCAAACATTAATATATATATATATATATATATATATATATATATATTCATCTAATAATGTGATCTAATAAATATTTCTTCAAATAATAAAAATTTGTAAGTAAGAAATAAATATATAATACTTAAACTTTTTATAATATTTTGAAGATAATATAAAATTATAATTATAATTAATATAATTATTTGTTCTTTGATATTCACTTGAACTTATTCGAACCATGCAAATGCAAACTTGAATTAATTTGTTGATTGTTTTTCCGTTTATGCATATACATGTTGTTTTTAATATGAATTGATATGTACTAATGCTAAAATCAAATAGTAATTTTTATGCTATAGTGTTTGTTTGTCTCTCTGTACAAATAGTCAAATACTAGTTAGATATGCTTATAGACATATTTTTATATACAATTGTGAGACACATTGTCCTACGTGGCAAGCTCTAAGCGATTCTAACATTTTCTAATTAAAAAAAAAAAAAAATTCTCTTAATTTGATTGGTTCTTAATCCATGTCATCAAAAACCCATATGTTTATTTTAAGTCCGTTTTAATTTCTCTACGATCCATTAATATACAAAAACCCTAATTACTTTCAAAACCCTAGATTAAATATTTATATATATAGCCAATCAAGTTCCTTTCATATTTGTCACGAAGAAAAAATCATCTAAATATCCTCATCTCAAGTTTAATATTTTCTTATGTTCATGTATTCTCTTATGTTCATGTATTCTCTTCGTTCATGTTGTCCNTTTTTTTTTTTTTTTTTTGTTGTTGAAGATAACATGTTTTTTGTGTGTGTGTGTTTTATTTATCTTAATAGGATACTTAAGGATTGTCTTCTCTAACCAAAGAAGATGAGATAACCACATCTGCCACAGATATCAAAGATCAATTGGTATCAAAAGCGCGCTTGAGGGATGTGATTTCTCGAGCTAATGGTTTTTGACATTTTATATGTTATATTGTATTTTTTTTTCATTTTAAACATATCAATAAATAGAATTACCAACATAAATAAATTTATTTTAATTGATTTTAGGATAATGATTTATGAAATAATTCTACCCACACTTTAGTTTAGTGTGGGAACCTCCTAGTATCCATTAATAATGACCAATCTTGAAACCAATTTCGTCGGGCGTCCCGTTGGTTTTGGGGAAGAGTTTATCAGAGAATGAGAGTTTCCAAATGTTTGGTAAGCTCTAGAGTTAGAACTCTTTCACTTAACTTGAAGTTAGGTTGTTTTGTTCATGGCAACCCACACTACAATGAACCGTTGAATCAGACCAACAACTAGAGAGATGTGTTTTCGTGCCTCTCTGATAAACCGAGTGATGTTGTGGAGACGCCGCCACTATTCTACTTTTGTCTCTCCCAACAAGTTCACATTCCCGCCTCTTCTCAAATCCTGCGGGAAGCTTGGTGACGTGATTCAAGGTCGAACCCTGCACGCCCATGTAATCAAAACTGGGTTTTTCGTCGATGTATTTACGGTCACGGCTCTGGTGAGTTTGTACATGAAAGTGAAGCAGGTGAAAGATGCGCTTAAGGTGCTCGACGAAATGCCTCAGAGGAGTGCTGCTACTGTTAACGCAGCGGTTTCTGGGCTTTTGGAGAATGGGTTTTCTAGAGATGCGTTTAGGATGTTTGGGGAAGCTAGGGTTTCTGGGGTTGGCACGAATTCGGTTACTTTGGCTAGTGTTTTGGGTAGCTGTGGGGATATCCAAGGAGGGATGCAAATGCACTGTTTGGTCGTTAAATCTGGTTTTGAGATGGATCTTTATGTTGGAAACTCTCTTGTTTCTATGTATTCCAGATGCCGAGACTGGATTTTGGCTGCGAAAATGTTTGAAAGGGTGTCTTATAAGACTGTTGTGACTTACAATGCTTTTATTTCCGGATTAATGGAGAATGGATTTCCACAATTAGTCCCTTGCGTCTTCAATCTCATGAGGAAGTTTTCAAGTGAAGAACCAAATGCTGTTACTTTCATCAATGTAATATCTGCTTGCGCTAGTCTTTTGAATCTTCGGTTTGCTAGGCAAATTCATGCTCTTGTCATGAAAAAAGACTTTTGTTTTGATACAATGGTCGGTACAGCTCTCATTGATATGTATTCGAAATGTCGCTGTTGGAAATCAGCATACTCTGTTTTCACCGAGATGAAAGATACAAGGAACTTGATATCTTGGAACTCTATAATCTCAGGGATGATGGTTAATGGACAGCATGAGGTCTCAGTTGAGCTGTTTGAACAGTTGGATTCCGAGGGGCTTAAGCCCGATTCAGCGACATGGAATTCACTGATCAGTGGCTTTTCACAATTAGGGAAAGTAACTGAAGCTTTCAACTTCTTTGAGACAATGCTATCGGTAGTTATGGTTCCTAGTTTGAAATGTATTACTAGCCTTCTCTCTGCTTTATCAGATACTTGCGTTTTGAAAAACGGCAAAGAGATCCATGGTCATGTCATTAAAACTCGAGCTGAAAGGGATATATTTGTTTCGACGTCTCTCATCGACATGTACATGAAATGTGGACCCTCTTCATGGGCACGCCGGATCTTTGATCATTTTGAACCTAAACCCAAGGATCCCGTGTTCTGGAACGTGATGATATCTGGCTATGGTAAACACGGAGAGTGTGAATCTGCAATTGAAATCTTTGACCTACTCCGGGAGGAAAAAGTCGAACCGAGTTTAGCAACCTTTACTGCTGTTCTATCTGCGTGTAGTCACTGTGGCGATGTTCAGAAGGGCTCTCAAGTATATAGGTTAATGCAAGAAGAATATGGATTCAAACCTAGTATAGAGCACATTGGTTGTATGGTTGATCTGTTGGGTCGCTTTGGGAAATTAAGAGAAGCCAAAGAGGTGATAGCTGAAATGTCAGAACCATCATCTTCGGTTTACTCTTCTTTGCTCGGTGCATGTAGGCAACACCTCGATCCAGTACTTGGAGAGGAAGTGGCTATTAAGCTAGCAGAGTTAGAACCAGATAATCCAGCTCCATTTGTGATGTTGTCCAGCATATATGCTGCATTAGAAAGATGGCAAGATGTGGAAAGTATCAGGCATGTAATAGATGAGAAGCAACTAGTAAAACTTCCAGGTGTTAGTTTGTCTGGTTAAGTATATGGACTGGTAATGTAGAGAGGTTTAATGTTAGCAAAGATAGGGTTCTCATCTCACTGATAATTTTTTGTTTCCCTCTCAGTGAGTGCTTAGGAGGAGAGAACTTTTGTTAATTCGTTTTTACCCAACACTTATATATAATTTACAAATTAAACGAGTCAATGCAATGCACGGTTCAGATTCAGTGTATCACGCTTAACGGACGGTCCAGATTAATTTAGTGCAAGGCCAAAATCACAAAACTATAAAAACGACACGACATTGAGCTAGAGACAGTTTCTTAACGCCGGCGAGACCTCGACGACGAAGACAAGCTTTGACCATGGCTATGCAAGCTGGAATAGGGTTATCGAGGATTTTGATTTTAGCTGGAGCAGGTAATTAGGGTTTCTCCATTTGTGGAGTTTCTTCAGAGCCCTTTTTTGCTGATTTTGTTCGTCTTCCTCCAGGTTATACTGGTACGATTCTGGTCAAGAATGGAAAGATGGCAGATATTCTGGGGGAGTTACAGGTACGAATTTTCATCAAAAAGGGTTTAATTTTCTTATTTGTGATCCGTCCTCTATCAATTTTGTAGGATTTGGTTAAGCGATTCGAGAAATCTCGGGATCATTCAGCTGACGATTCCGATCCCATGAGTAGTGAGGTAAGTTTCGTTTAAAGAAATCTTTGCAAGTGTGTTACTGTGAATTGATGGTTGTGTCCTTTTGTAGATGCAACGATTAGCCATGGATATTCGGCACTTGGCTTCGTCCAGGCAGATTACTGTCATGAATGGAGGTCAAGGAGGTTTGTCTCCGGTCAGTTTCGATATTCGTCTTGCTTTTTGTAATGTCTGACAAATTTTCTTCTGAATTTCCCAGCTGACTATACGCCATTAATAGTCCCGGCAATGACATTGGGAGCTTTAGGCTATGGCTACATGTGGTTCAAGGTATCTTTTAGAGTTTCAACAACCCTTTTCTTTTTTTGTTGTTGTCTATCTTCTGAAGCTGGTGTTTGTTTCTGTGCTAGGGGATTACATTCTCTGATATCATGTGCGTAACAAAGCGCAACATGGATACTGCAGTGGCCAACTTGTCAAAGCATTTGGACACTGTTTCTGAAGCTATTTCTGTCCGTGCTTCTTCCATCATGCCTTTCGATATGATCATTAAAGGGTTTCTTATTCTATACTTTTTATGTTTGCGCAGACTGCTAAGAAGCATTTGACCCAGAGGCTTCAAAAGGTGGATGATAAGCTGGACTTGCAGAAGGAGCTCTTAAAGGGAGTCCAGGATAATGTATGAATACGGTTTTATCAACTCGCGAGTTTTTACTTTGAGGGTGGTTTTGATACTTAACAGATCTATGGAACAGGTGGGTTTGGCCCTTGAGGATCTCGCTAACATGGGAGATGATTTTGAAGCTATGCATGCCATGTTTGGTGGTATGGTGCGTGTACTACTGTTAAAATACTTTTTTTTTTTTTTGTGTTTCTTTGTTGTCATTTGAGTGAAAAACATGTCTGCTTCTGGCTGCAAGAACTTGAGATGATATGTGACCACCGTTAAAACTCTTTCTCTTTTCCATGCTTACAACTATAATACATAGTTTGGGAAACTAAAATTACATAGTTTCTTCTGGTCGTTATTGCTTACTGATTCAATCTAATTCCCATTTTTCTTTTATCAGGGTGGAAAACTAGATAGCATCGAGTACAAGCAGGTACTTCTTCATTTCCATTTTTTTTTTTTTCTTATTAATGTTCTGAAAATCCGCTCAAAGACCTTGTGTAGGTAACTTTGGCAGATAATTGTTGTGCTAGTTAAGTTAAAGATCAAAATGACATATTTTCTTTCTTCTGTTGATTTTTTGTTGGTTCTCTCTGTGAAGAATATTGCGAATATGGGTTTAATTTATCTATGCGACTCTATGGGTGGAGAAAACCACAAGATGCCGGATATTCTGATTCAGGTAAGTATTTATGTGAGGATAGTTATATGCATGAAGCTTTGATATGCATATTGTTGTTAGTCTAATGGTTTCACCTCTCAATTATTTCCATCTTGTCCATGTGGTCTTGCAGGAAAAGCTTCGGCTTTCTGGTATGTCAAACACGTGTATAGTCATTACAAACGAAGAAACTTCAAGCTCAGAGGTATTTTCTGATCAGTACACTATATCATGTATGGTCGCGAATAGAATTAGATGCAGCAATTCGAGTTGCTAAACCTCCAAATGAAACCTACATTAATCCAATCTGTCTCTTGACGGTCTTCAGGTTATAGAGGAAAGTAATAAGCTAGAGCTATTAGATGACTGTTGATTCAGATGGTATCAAGGTCTGATGATGTACACCCTTTTGTATAAATAAAATAGACAAAGCCCAAGTCTGATTAAAATGTCTATGTTTTACTCTTTTGAAGCAGCAAAGACAAGATGGCCGTGGTTGGAATGCCTAAGCCTGAGATTGTTGACAAGAGCGTGCATGGATTTTGATATAATATAGGTAATAGATAGTCTAAAGGATACTGAATAGGAGTGATGTTTATGTATTGATGTTAAAATTAATTCAGTTGACTTGCAAACATGGCACATTGGCTTCTCTTCTGAGTTTGAAGTTAGGAATAAGGGGTGTTTATGTCCTTGTATGTAAGCGGCTCAGAATTCAATACCAGTGCGAACACATGCACGACAATGAAATGACCCTCGTTCACAGCGGACTGTCTGTACCTTTAGGCGATAAGCATGTCACCGATTGAGCTTTTGGTGAGGAGAATTCGTACATATTATATTTCATGTTAGATGAAGCCACAATCTCCACAGGTCAAAATTGCCTTCCTAGATAGGAAGAACATAGGCCTATTGTCATAAATTGTCATTCAATCAGTTATCTTGTCGAATAACTCCACATCTTCGTCTTCTTTTGGTACTCCCTGAGTTCCTTTCCATCATATGTATCACTACGCAATGCCCATCTTTAGTGAAACACATCTTTCGACGCCAAATGTATGCACCATAATCACCTTTCGAAGGCATAGTCCGCAATACCCTTCTTCAAAAGGAAGGAAGAAATAAGGGAAAATGTTTTTTAGTTGGTCTATGACAATGGTATTGTCGTCTGACATGTCACAAAGAGCACAAAAATAAACCAGATACATTGTTCGATTTAGATAGTAAACTAGACTTTTTTTTAGATAGTAAACTAGACATGCAATTATGGTTATGTCCGACTTATTTGTTAATAGTTATTACTATATGTTATATGTTGATCAAAAATATAAAATGTATATAAAAGAAACATATATTGGCAAGAAAAGAAAAAAGATGAAGTAAAAATTATTCGTTTTTATTAATGTCTGAAATATAATAAGTAAACACTTTTATCAATCGAGTGTAGTCTATTTTGATACTTTTTGTTTAAGTATCTATCAATCCACGATTACATCAAGTTTCTTTAAAGCTGTTGGAGATTGTGAACTAATACATCTCTAAAATGTATGTATCATAAATTGTTTCACTATATTAACAACTCTTGATCTAAGCTTTCATCTGGTATCTCAACAATTATAAGTTTGTCTATTTTCTCCCGAGTAAAAATATTAGAATTTGATTTGAGATTGAGGAAAACATATGCATGTGGGAAACCGTCGTTGAAATGTAATTTCCATGAAGATTTATATGAAAGAAATATTGAACTATTAATAAATAAATAAAAATTGTACATTTAAAAAACTTTTAATATCTTTTTTAAATGGACAGTAACTTACCTGTATTAGTTTCACCAGATATTTTGTCATCAAAAAGTTGTTTCATTCAAGAATCGAACTTCGTTTAAAAAATCCTACAACATAAATCTGGTGTCTCTTGCAGCTTTAAACTATTCTCCAATAAGTATCTTCTAATCTCTGCCCATTTGAAATTACAAGCTATTGACGATCTAAAATGCCTCATTGTTGAAATAGTAGTATACTATAATAATTCTTTTTTTTTTTTTGGTGAGATACTATAATAATTCTTTATTTCAAGACAAATGCACAGTTATCATCATAATATAATAAAGACAAAAAAAATTGTTTTAACAAGGGCACGTGTCTTTTCTTATTAAATATGTTATTTCTTAAAGAAATTACAAACATGGCTTATTTTCCAATTTCAAAACTTAAAATGGTTATTTTTCAAAAGATATTTATAAATTCTATCTTGTGGTAAATCTATCAAATTTTCATTTTTGGCTTACAATTTTATTTTCATATTTTTTAAATTAAGAAAATATTTCAAAGGATATCTATGTATCATTACCTAATATATATATATATATATATATATATATATGTATTGTCTAACCACCAACTTTTTTTTTTTTTGAAAAGGGTGTTTCCACCAACTTTTTATAATAAAAACATAAAAAGGGTTGGGATAATAAATCTGAGGTCTCTCTTTCATATGAAGAGCCGCAAAAGCCAAGAGGGAATCTGGTTGCTTGACCTACTTAATGTGAGTTGAGGCATAATGTTATACTTTTGTGTTGCCCGTGATTGTCTACCTTTTTGATGTATATGATTTTATTTTTCTGTGATTAGCTCCTTCATTGCTTGCTTGTCATAGTCTGTATCGTTAAATAATGGATTCCAATTTTTTAAAGGCCGCTGGTGGAATGAAGTCATGAAGGAACTTAAATTTGGACGAGGATATTAACTTGATGCTTCACAAAGGTACATTACATATATACTGTTGGAGAAGAGTACGTACTAAATCAGAAGTAAAAGTGAAACCCCCTTTCATTATAATAGTTATAAGAGCAATTATTCAACGTTTTAAGTTTTCACTCCACAGTTTTAGTTCATGTTTGTTCATTGATATATATATTTTTTTTTGTTTGACTATAATTTTACATTCGATTCCTACAAAAACGTGCAGTTATTATATGAAATAGTAGTATTATAATCCTTTATCTTGGAATAAATATAAAAATTATTTGCTAACAAGGATGCACAAATTTTTTCTTGAAAAAAAATTTTAGCTAAGAAAAGAAAAAACAATAACTATAGATTATTTTCCAAAAATTACAACCACAAAAGATATATTTTTCAAAAGATATCTATATATTTAGATTGTTTCCAATTAATCTTATTATATTATATATTTGTGATAAAAATTAAAATTTCCAGAATATTTTGACTTTCTAATTCCTTTCTTTTTAGGTTTTCGGAATATATATATATCGACTCCTTAATTTATTTTTTGAATTTATATTTCTTTATAATCTGAGTAATAGAAAAAAAAAATCATTTTTAATTCATTATATTGAATAATGAAAAAATAATACATACAAATCATATAGTCATAGATGAAATGAAGCTTAAATCAAAACTAAGTTTATGAGATCTTAAGGAAAATTTCTTATACGAGAATAATAGTAGTGTAATAATTCTTTCGTCGCTCGTTTCGTAAAAACAATAACTAATGAGACACTCCCCTCGTCACTCCCTTTTATCCACATATATATATATATATATATATATATATATATATTAACACTGTTTCTGTCTCATGTTATGAGTGTTTTTAGAAAACGCCAAGCACAATATTTTGTGTTTTAGATGATTACTAATAGGTCACAATCACTCTATATACATTTGCATTTAAGATTATTCACCATAGAAAAAATGTCTACATACAAAGATAGAATGGTGCCAGAAAAAATAAGAGGTAGATGATTGATAAGGAGGAAGAGAATGGAGTAGTGAAGACAACTGAGATCTAGAGTACATTTCACTGGCGGTGATCTGATGAGTTGTGACGATGATGGTTCTTTAGAAAGTTTACAGTAGTAGAAAAAAAAGAGTCTCATTGGCTTTGATTGGTAACTGCGGAATCGCGGAAAAACGCCATTCCGCAATATTTTTG
>OVAF01001121.1:0-25701 GCA_900406245.1 Odontarrhena argentea | reverse complement strand
TGTAAAAGGAAGTTGGAGAAGATGGTGCACCAAGAAGAAAGAGTTTGAGTTCTTTTGGAAAAACTTTTTGTCTTTCACTCTTTCTCTTCATTTTGGATTTCTGGACTGGTTGTGACGTTATGTAATATTTGTGAACAAGGTGCTGTCTTCTTTCTACTTTCTTAGAAATNTAAGAGATATAACTCTATTTTGTATTTAGTTTTTGGATGTTGAAGTTAAAATGTTACTTATCTTTATGTCTACTTGTTTTCCAATCTTATATTGTTTTCATTTTGTTTTCATTTTCCAAATTTTCGGGTTTTCGGATTTTTCGGGTTTTTCAAGTACTTTTCATTGATTTGAGTACAAAGTAAGTAACCCGAACCGAACCCGAACTTGTACTAAAATATTTTCGGTTCTCGCATCAGGTACAGAACCCGACCCGAACCGATGCGGTACCGAACCGATTACAACCCGAAATTTAGAAAATACTCGAATGGGACCTAGCCCTCAAGCCCCGATAACCCGAAACCCGCAAAACCCGAACCGAAATCAACCCGAAAACCCGAATGCCCAGGCCTAGATCTCTCCGTCATTTTGTACAAGCCGACTACAGTGTCAAAACATTTTGGTTAGATCACCAATTTCGGCCGATTTCTTGGTTTTCTACCTTATTTACTCTAAAAATAATGATACAAAATATATTTTCTTTTATTAGTTGAAACGTAGAGTTATTTGATAAGTGATGCTTATGTGGGCCTAATATTGTGGGCCGGGCTTTACCCAAACTCGAACGTCGTGCCTAGTTTGGTTGTCTTGTCCCCTACCAAAACCCAGAAACTACTGTGAGGTCCTCCCGCAAGAAAGAAGAAGAGAATGTGGAAGCTGAAACCCGGATTACGCCCATTTCCGAATTCGACCCGATGGGTTGTCCGAAACTTCCGGAGTGGAGAAGCAGCCACCGGTCTCTACGGCTTCGCTCATCTCGACACGGCCAAAGGGTTTCAGCGATTCGTGGCTGATGCCATTGAAAGGTACTCTTCCTTTAACTGATTTCATCATAGCCTTAGCCTTTGAAAAGCTTATGGAACCATTCTCTTTAGGTCTGGAGAGTTGGTGAGCTACATATCAGGAATGCCTTCGTCTTCAGAGATTATCAAAGCCATGGATGAGATTTCTGACACGGTAGGTTCTTGCTCCACATTGTTCTAAGCGTCTTGCTTTTTTACTAATTGCTGTCTTCTGAATCTTGTAGGTTTGTTCTGTTGTTGACTCTGCTGAACTTTGTAGACAAACCCATCCTGACAGGTCTTCTTCATTTGAGCTACTCTATAATATAAGTTTTGATCTCTTTTCTAAAATGTTGTACTCATGTTTTATAGGGAGTTTGTTGAGGCAGCTCATAAAGCAGCAATGGCAATGAACGATTATCTACATGTGAGGTGACCAAGGATTTGCTCTTCTTTTAACATTTTTCTAGTTTCGACATGTATATGCAGCCGTCTGAAAACATCAGCAAACTCAGTTCATTTTTCCTTCAACTGTAGTATCTGGAGGCTTAAATTCTTATCAAACTGAAGATTTTTTTAGTAGACGCAGTTGGGTTGATGTTTATTCTTGGAATTGGGAATCTCTTAACTTTTTCCGGTTACTTTTTTTTTGGCCTTGTTCAGCTTCTTAACACGAACCATACTTTGTATGCTGCGGTGAAAAAGGCAGAGCAAGATTCTAACTTGCTAACAAAAGAAGCATGTAGGACCGCACATCACCTCCGAATGGACTTTGAACGGGGTGGCATTCATTTACACCCTGGTTTGTTGTCTATCACAGTTGATTCTTTACCCTTTATGATGTGTTTGTTTTGTTTAATGTTGAATGCGTTTTTCTTTTTCTTTTGAGTCTTTGCAGAGAAGCTAGATAAAGTGAATTACTTAACAACTAACATTTTTCAGTTATGCACGGAGTGAGTACCCTTGAATAAACTAGTATTTATTGTATTGAAAGACTGAAACTGTAATGGTGGTCTAGGCCATTAGTGCTAACTTCGTTTCTATATTCAGGTTCAACGAAAATATTGCTGATGATCCAGGACACGTTGATATATTTCCAGTATCACGCATCCCTCGACATCTGCATCATCTTCTCAACCCGATCTACCGGTCCACTTCAGGAGAATCAAGAGGGTCTAAAAGATCAGTTCATAACTCGAAACAGAAGGGACTTCGAATAACTACTGATCCACGAACAGTTTCTTCCATTTTGCAATGGACATCAGACGAAGAGGTACCTACTTTACCTATATTGTTCTCTTTCCTTTTCTGAACCAGAACCACAAGGATAGATGTTGGATATTAGACAGTTTTTCTTTGGTAACTTACAAGGGTTTTGTAATCAAGTACTCTGGTTTGGTATTGAATCAGAAACAGGTATATGTGCTTTAATGTTGCATTAGTTATGAACTTATACATCCATTCTGACCACCTTAATTTAATATCTCTATTTTCAGGTTAGGAAAATGGTATATATAAAAGGGAACTCTGTTCCGCACGCAAATCACAGAGTTCTTGAAAAGCTTATTGCTGCACGCCATGAGCTTGCCCAGGTTATTCATATATGATGCTATATACATATATTCCCTGTGTTAAAAGACTGTGCTTATTGTAATAACTATTTTTTTTGTTGCTCTCAGATGATGGGGTGTAATTCTTATGCTGACTTTGTGGTCGAGCCAAACCTAGCAAAATCACCAAAGGTTGTGACATCTTTTCTACAAGAACTGAGCAAGACAGTTAAACCAAAGGCGGATGAAGTAAGCTGACCTCTTACAATTATTCTGCAAAAGCTTGAATTTTTCTTATGGTGTTTTTGTAATGGAAAATTAAGACTCTAATAACCAGTTCCCAACTCCATAGGAATACATAGCCATTAGAGACTTTAAAAGAGAGAAATGTGGAGAAAAATCTGCTGAAGTAGAGCCATGGGATGAGACTTACTATACTTCAATGATGAAATCCTCCCTCAATGATGTAGACACCGCTGTAAGTTGTTTTTGCTACTTAAGTTGTAGAGGCACTGTCGCAAGAGTTACCTTATCATGCTCTCTTGGAATTATTCTTGTACAGGTTGTGGCATCATATTTTCCTCTCCCTCAGTGTATTGAAGGCCTAAAGGTGCTTGTTGAATCGTTATTTGGTGCAACATTTCATACCATTCCTCTGGCCCCAGGTGAATCCTGGCACCCAGATGTGCTTAAAATGTGTCTTCATCACCCAGACGAGGTATGTTGTTTACAAAACTAAGATAATCCTTGCATATGTCTTGTAGATGTAAACACAGTAATGGTTCATTCGAAGATGGCAATTTTTTTTCGTAGCACACACCATTGTTGTTCCCTCAATTCTTACAAATCATGCCACTGTCTCTTGCAGGGTGATCTCGGGTATCTTTACCTTGACTTGTACTCAAGAAAGGGAAAGTATCCTGGGTGTGCTAGCTTTGCAATCCGAGGAGGACGCAGGATTTCTGAGACAGAATACCAACTTCCTGTATGCTTGATCAAACTTCATCTTTACCTTTGTTTTTTTAAATGTATGGCTAAGAGTATGGGATACTGCCTTCTGGGCCAAAAAAGTTATCTTGTGATGCGAGTCTGTCTATGATCTCACACGCTGCCTGTTGATCTAATCGTATTGCAGGTGTTAGCTCTTGTTTGCAATTTTGCACGAGCTCGTGATTCGTCAGTCGTTAAGCTTAATCACTCTGAAGTTGAAGTTTTGTTTCACGAATTCGGCCATGCTCTGCACTCTCTGCTCTCACGAACGGTGTTGTACAAATTTATCAATACGGGAAACTAATTATGGTCTCCCAAAAAATCGTTTTTGTTTGACTGATTGCTCTATATTTCTGAATTTTGCAGGATTACCAACATTTTTCTGGTACCCGGGTGGCTCTTGACTTAGCAGAAATGCCTTCAAATTTATTTGAGTGAGTATATTTGCCAAGGATTTAACGTTTTTACAATAGTCTTTCAAAAAATTGAGTTGAAAAACCTTCTAGTGGTACATAATGAGTGTACTCATGTGTCCCGAAGGTACTATGCATGGGACTATCGCGTCCTGAAGAGATTTGCCCGACATTACTCAACGGGTGAGACAATACCCGAGAAATTGGTCAATTCATTACAAGGTGCGAGAAATATGTTTGCAGCAACGGAAGTGCAACGTCAGGTCTGATTAATTAGTTTTACTTCTCAGATAATTTGATACGTATATGTATATGCCAATTTCTGTTTTGTGTGTTTGTGGCAGGTCTTTTATGCGTTGATCGATCAAATGTTGTTTGGGGAACAACCAGAGACAGAGAGAGATGTGAGTCATCTCGTGGCTGAACTGAAGCGGGAATACACGAGCTGGAACCATGTGGAAGGAACACATTGGCATATACGTTTCAGCCACCTGCTTACATACGGAGCAGGTATATATACATAAAATGCATTAAAGTGATAATATGTTTCTCTGACTCTGGTGTATATATGTGCAGGATATTATAGCTACATATATGCGAAATGCTTTGCGTCAACAATATGGCAATCAATATGCGAAGAGGATCCGCTGTCGTTGAGCACGGGAAGATTGCTGAGAGAGAAGTTATTCAAACATGGAGGAGCGAAAGATCCAGCAGAGCTTCTCCAAGATGTTGCAGGCAAAGATATCTTAAATGTTCATGGTGAGGGAATAATCCCTGCAACCACATGCCTTCTAAAGGAGTTGAAACTATGAAAAAAAAAAAAAAAAAAAAGACATTGCTAGTTTAACAAAAGAAACAGAAAGTGTTGAACTGTTGTGTGTTGACTCAAAGTTAAAAAAACATAAACGACGTGTTGTCTTATCTCGTCGTCTGGAAACGGCAAGAAGCGTGAACGATACGGCGTCGTTTTGGAAAAGAAACAAAACATCAAAAGAGAGAGATATCCAGAGGAGGCGATTAGTGAGAATGGCGTTACCTTGTTCCTCCTATCATCTCTTGGTGAGCAGAAACCCTAGATTAGCGATCAAATGTCAAAATTCGGAACCGAGAAAATCCGGAGTAGGATTCGGGTCACCTAATGATAACAAGAAAGGGAAGAAAGAAGTGATTCGGCGTACGCCGGTGGAGAAACCGGTGTTCATTAGCGAAGAAGGAGCCGCCAAGGCAGAGGAACTGCAACGGAACGAGAATGCGTTTCTTCTTACATGGCTTGGCCTTGGTATCGTCATCTTCGTCGAAGGGATTCTTCTAGCCTCCTCAGGTAGTCCTATGGCCCTCAGATTAAACAACCTTTGTTTCGCTTATCTCTTTGGCTCCCATGCTTTTGAATACAATTTTTACCTCTCTTTGTCATTGTTGTGGCTCACATTTTTCTGCAGGTTTCCTCCCTGAAGAGTTGGATAAGTTGTTTGTCAAGTATGTGTATCCAGTTTTCACTCCGTCTGTTGGATTGTTCGTGGCTGGAACAGCTGCCTATGGAACTCTAAAGTACATACAAAATGAGAAACTCAAGGATCAAAAGTGAGATATACAACCATGGATATTGTGATTGAGTGAGCTTTGGAGTTGCAACTCGAAATATAGTTACATTAGAGTTTTGTGTATTGATTCATTAGCCATTCTTGTATACGCACTGCTTGTTATGTAAACTCAGTATCACTTTGCTGGTGCTATTGTCATTTAATACCAAACAAAAATCAAGTGTCTAGCCATGTAATGTCTAGGAAACAATGTAGTAATTAGCTTACATCAATCCATGCTGGGGATTTGGGGAATTGGACCAAATATCCATAGGTGGTCGACCATTTTTCCTACCAGTCGTACGGAGTATCCAAAAATTCTTATGCTAAGATTGGATACTTCTTTGCTAGCATTTCATAAAGACTGGAAGATACATGGTTAAACCGGGCTAATGTTTGCTTAGTAATCTATGCTTAGCTAGTAAAATCGTACAGCCCTATGGTCCATATATTAAGACAATTTAGGCCAACGCATGAAAGATTCCCTCCCAAAAAAATAAAAAATTTAGCAAGAGATAATTATTAATTTTCTCAAACCTCAAAGATAGAGGTATAAAATGTAATGCACATAGAGGAAATATATTAGGAACCTTTCTCTCTCTACAAATTTCTCTCCAAGTTCTCTCTACAAAGTTTCCAAAAAGTTTCAGATTGTGTTGCCGGTGACCGGCGAAAGCTGACACCGTGCTTCTTCTTTATTTTATAACTATTTTGCTTTTCTTTTTTCTTGTATTTACTGATCTTTCAGTTTATCTTTCCGGCTAGATCCGGTGTAAAATCCAAAGTTTTTGGTTTTTGTTTCTCTAAGCCTTCAGATTTGGAAATAACTTCATCCCGGTTCTCGATCTTTCTTTCCTTTCCCTCCTTATCTCTTCAACCTTTCGAGATTAAAAATCTTATCCGCTTAAGTCTCCATGATATGGGAGTAAGGATGTAGTCTCTCGAAGGTTTTAGTTTTAAGTTTTTAGTTGCTTTGATTCAATTAATGCAGATTTGAAGAATTATCGTCGAGTTGTATGAGTTCTTCAAGGAGATAATTGAATCAATTCAACTCTGCTTTTATTTGGAAAGGATTGTAAAGATCATCCGGCGATTTTATGAAGGCTGCAAAATGGAACCAGCTGAGGCTCATCGGAAAGGCTGTTGGCGGTGGAAGAAACTGAATGAAGGTTAGAGAAGATACTGGAAGCCACAGTTTAATGACATGTAGCCCTCTCTATCAAACACTTGTTCCTCATTTTCTGTTGTATTTGTGTTTTATGGGCTATAATCATGGGCCTTTGGTTTGTAATTCCATTTATCAATAAAAGATATAAGAATGTGGATGACAAAAAAAAAAAAAAAATGTAATGCACATTGGCAAAGACTATTAATCATACATTCTTTTGAATCCAACTTCGATTACTTGTTTTAGGGATTACCATATGGATGTAGAGATGTCAAACGGGAGGCTAGTCCGCGGGCATCGACCGTCTAAGGCCTTGGCGGGGCGGGTATGGACAGATATAAGGGTGCCCGGTAAATGGCGGGTCTCGCGGGCAAGACCGCGGAGGGCGGCGGGTATTAGCGGTCTAGACCGTGGCGGGCTTGCGGGCAGCGGGCTTCTCCGCATAAGATGAGCTTTAACTAGTTTAGGTGGTTGTGTTGAGATACTTTGAGTTGAATTACTGTTCTTGGTGACTAACTTTCCAAGTCCTGACAAATTTACTTGACTATGTTCTAGCACAACACAAAACCAGAGAAAACAATTGGATACTCAGTTTGGTTAAAGCCTTAAACAAAATTAGCTAGCAGAAATTAAAGATAGATCAACATTACTATGTGGTTGGAAAATTAAAAAAAGAACATTGCTATTACTGAGAGATGGATGTGATAGATGACTAATGAGAATTAGTAGTCAGGATGGTGGTTATGACTTATGAAAATTATAAAATCAGCCATTCGACGTAAGAGGAGAGAGTGAGAGGGAGGCACAAAAGGATTGGTCCATTCCATGAGAAAGCAAAGAGAGGGCACATGCTTGATTAATCAACAAAGATAATTGATAATTATGTCACTAACAATCCACTAATATTCAACGCATGCCAAGAGACAACTGATGATTACTATTGGAAACTCTTATTGAGTGAACAATCACAAGGATCATCATGTCTTTTATATATTTTAACCTTGCAGGCAAAAAAACTTGAAGAGAAGGTAGACTGTTCCTGTGAAAATTCAACGACAGATAGATAATCAGATAGGTAGAAGCATCCATCATTGAATAGGAAGAAGCTAGGTCAATGGTACAAAATTAAAATATGGATGTATGGACTAGTTTTTCCTAGTAAATATGGTATATTTGGAAGGCTATGAATTTCTTAGTAAATATGGTATATTGTATATGCTAATTTCTGTTTGACCTGTTTGACCCGCTCCGCCGTTTGGCCCACTCCGCCGTCGCCCGCTCCGCCGTCGCCCGCCGCTTCTCCAAGACCGCCGCGGGCACATCCGCCAAGACAGCGGGTTCCATGGCTATGTCCATTGTAACATCCATGGCCCGATCCATTTGAAAATAAGATTTTAAATGAATTGAATGGGCTACCTATGCCAACAAAGTGCACTTACCTTTTCCGGTTACATGTTTGAAAGAACTCCAGGGTTCGATCCGCAGTACCGTGTGAGTGAGACAAAACACGGGAAATGTCACGTGGTGATTGCAGGGACTGTAAATCAATGGTCGGGCTAGGCATGAAAGTAACGCACCGACCGTCGGACCGTGGTGGGCCTAGAGCCCAGTGTAGGGACATGTGACTCACCGGCAGAGGCGGTTGGGGCGTTACATCCATGCCCGCCCGCCTTGCCCAGCGGTCCTAACGGGCGGCCCGTGGACTTTCTTCCTTGTTAATATAGATGTATGGACTAGTTTTTCTTAGTAAATATGGTATATTTGGAAGGCTATGAATTTCAAAGTCTTTAGCTATATGGAAAAATATCTACAAGAGATAACAAGATTGCAAAAATGGAGACTCTTGCTTGGGATTCGGAACAAATTTGCAATCCTATGGAAGATATTTTCACTGGTTTCAATGCAGAATTGTTAATTTCAAGACAAAATACTTGAGTAAACATTACTATTGGAAAAAGTTTTATGTTGAAAATTATGTATTATTAATTATTTTTTAATGTATGAAATGTTCAAAATATTATTTTTTAAAACGGAGGGGTATTATTATCCTACCAAATAAAGACTCAAATTATTGTTGCCATCATTATTACACTGATCTCTCTAGAAATGAATCAAATTTCCTCTCATGTTTTGGTTGATACTGCTATCAATACAATGTTGAAGGAGTTATTATGGACCCCCGAATTCTCATTAGAGTTTTTCTCAATTACACGTAGAAGTTAAAGCATTTATCTAGAAAAAAAATATGCATGTACAATTTAATTAGCAAAGATTAGGGATGGCGTTTATTATAAACTAGATATGGACCGTGCGTTGCACGGGTGTTTTCTTTCCTTTTTGCATTAAGTTTTGATAATTTTTTCATGAATTATTTTAAATTATCTTTTTTACATTACAGTTTTCCTTTTTGCATTAAGATATACGAAAATCTTCCTTTTTGCATTAAGATTGAGATTCTTTTATAATTATCTAATATATTTTAAATTACCTTTTTTACGCTAAAATACTATTTGTTAATTTTCCTAAAACTGGAAAATAGGAAATAATGGCACATGACATTATCTCATGAGTTATATGAAATTACCTTTTTACGCTAAAATACTTTTTGTTAATTTTCATAAAATTGAAAAATTGAAAATAATGAAACATGGCATCATCTCGTAAGTTATATGACACGTGGCACGATCTAGTGAATTATACTAATTGTGCCACGTGTCGATCCCACATCAAACGCGTTCAGCTTTATTTAATAAGATTCCTTCAATTAGTGAAGATGATAACAATGCATTAGGACTAGTTGGCATTTTTTAAGACCACATACGCATCAGGTTCTAGTCTTGGGCATATTAACCGAACTCGAACAACCCGAACCGAACCAACCCGAAAAATTGATTTCGGGTTGGGTTATGGTTTACTCTAAAACTCGAATGGTTTTCAAATGAAATTGAATTCGGGTATCAGTTTGGTTTGGGTTCAACCCGAAACCTATTAGGGTACCCGAAAATCTTAGTACATAAATACATTACACATTACATATAACAAAATCAAATATTTTGTTATACTCTTAACTTTGCTTTTGATTGTGCTTTATATTTTTAACTTCTAAATCCTAACAATATTTTTTTGTTTTGTTTAGAGACAATCTGATCCAACAATTAAAGGTATCATTCTTACTTTCTTATTGTGACTTTTCATAGTTTGGTCTCATCTTACTCAATAGTCAATATTCTCTTCTTTGTAACTTTGATGTTTGAATACTTACTCTGTTACACTTTGTAACATGTTGTTTTCGGGTGTACTAGCTAGGACGGATTACTTTAGTGAGAGCAAGTGTTAAAGACTAAGGAGCAGTGGAATACTGAAGAGTAAGGATGAATGAGTGCAATCTGTTTTGGTAACACATTTAAAACTGATTTGGTTTTGTAATCTTCACTTTTGGAACTTGTTAAGTTTGGTTATAATGNTTTTTTTTAATTTTTTTTTTTTTTTTTTTTTTTTGGTCCACAATGCTTTCTAAGTCTTTAACATATATTTTTTGAACAAATTTCATAATGTTCTCTCTTGTAGTCTTGTTTGAACTGTTTTTGTTGCATTGTAACATGTAAAATGCTATGTTTAAACATTCAAGTTGTTTGGTACTTAGTATTTCAATGGTTTTTGTTTCGGGTAGTTACGGGTTTCGGTTAGGGTCGGGTTTATCCTCTATCTGAACGAACCCGAAAATTTGAATGGTTATTTATCGGTTTTCAATATAACTTCACAACCCAATCCGAACACGAAGGTAACCAAACCAAAACAAACCGAAAATCAAATGGTTAGCAAATGAGTTTTATTTTCCTAAACCCGAAAAATCGTTCAACCCAAACCAATCCGAACCATAAATTCAAATGTCCAGGACTATCTGGTTCTTTCTTTGTTCTCATTATATAATATTTTTCATAATTTATATTCCACTAAGTTGATGCTCTTACACATAATGCTTGACTTTATCCACATGATGATATTCATTATGTAACACGTAAACCTCCGATTTTTTTTTTTTTTGGAACCATTTAATTAATATATAAACTATTGAAATGTATATATATATATATATATATATATATATATATATATATATGGGAATCATTTTTAATGTAAAAACTAAAATTATTGAATAAACACATGAAAACAAATTAAACACTAAAACATTTTTAAAAAACAAAAAATGCCAAGTAACATTAAGTTCGTACAACGTGTATATCAATTTCTACTACTTTATAATTTGTGATGTTCATTTTTGTGTTGCCATGTACCACTCTTTTGATCGGTTACAAATCAAGCATTGCAAATTGTAATACGTTCTTCTAATGCTATAAATCAAAGCCTATTTTTATAAAAACGTAAACAACTTTGAGGGGGTAGATATAAAGTTAAATATAAGACAACACAATAATGAGTCACCGAAATTTGGCAGTAAAAGTCAAGTTTTGGGGCCCTTTTAGGAGGCGCCGTTTCCACTTGCAAGACATTGTGCTATTAATTTGCTCATTTGTTATCATTGCTTTGATGTTGATTATGATGATGTTGATTCTCCTCTCATCATTTCCTTTTTGTTTGTAATTGCTTCTTTTCTTTTGCTTACTAGTGTTATTTTTGTACCTAGCTTGAGCTTCTTTTCGGATTCGTTGATATAAAAAGGCAAAAGCTTATTTTTCAAAGTCTCGTCTAAGCTTTGAGGACTTGTAGTTGTAGCCTTGTAGAATTTTCGCTCGTTTTTATCAGTAGACACACACTCCCTTTGACCGTATTAGGCGTTTTTTTTTTCATCTGAAATCCGTGATAAATTTTGGAATTTTGGTCGAGACTAATCTTATTTTGATCTAATTTCCTTTTTACACAGATATTCTATGTAAATGGCCAAATAAAAATTGAACTCAGATCTCGAACAGACATATTTCCCTATAACTTTGATTGTTTTGCAACAGTTCTCTTTGTGTAGTTTTTTTTTAGCTACACTTCTTGTTAGCAAATATCAATCTTGTAAACATCTCTAGAGGAAGTTCTAGTACTGTTCGGTTACAAAAAAAAAAAAAAAAGTTCTAGTACTGTTCTCACGATTAATAAAATAATAATACAATTTATGTGAGAAATTTATGAACCAATTTTTATTTGAGAGCCCCTTTTACGAGAGACATGTCATTTCAAGTACGACTCAGTTTTATTAATGATTAATGCAATACACAATAGTTGTATTGATTAAATAGTTGAGAAATTCTCTCAAGTAGTACTTTATTTTTATTACTTTTCAAAAATAGGATTTAAAAAAAAAAAATACTATTTTTTAGGATTTAGAGTACGTTTAGAGTTCTAAGACTTAAAGTTTAGAGTTAAAACTCTATATGATTAGTGTTTAATGTTCAAGAAATATTTGGCTTTAATGTTTAACATTTTAAGGTTTAGAGTTTAAGTATTTTAGAGTCAAAATATTTTTTTGGGTTTATGATATTAAACTCTAACACCCTAGAACATTACAAAATATTTTAAAATGTTAAAAATGATAACTTTACTTAAATCGATATTAGAAATAGACCCTAAATTTGTGGTATTTTAAAAATTGGTAGTTTGAAAATAATAGTTTTAAAAATTCCCCTAAAATATAATTATCTATCTATCAAGCTTCATTATGCATGAATTTAATTTTATATGATAAATAATTTTTCATATTAGTACAAATGAATATAATAAAGAGATTAGTACTATTTTTGAAAATATAGTAATATAAAACATTTTCTGACCAAAAAAAAAAAGTAATATAAAACATTTTGTGTTAAACCCTAACACTTATATATAATACTTTTTTATTTTATGGATTTAGAATTTGAATTTCAGTGTGTTGTTTGAAATTTGAGCTTACGTTTTCTGTAAATTTGGACCGGCCCGTCTTGAATCGTAAAAAAATCCATGCCCACCGCGGATGGTGCGTGCGAGTAAGGGTCAGTCCATCTTGACAACCCGAAGTAAAACCAACTATAGGAGGAGTTTTGTGTTTGTTAAGGTATATCTCGTGCAAAGTTTGATTCAATTAAACAAATACGATGGGCAACGTTTGGAAACAACCTTATCCGGAAAAACCTAAGATATATTTGGCGTCATGATTTGGCACATGTTGAAACGAGTAGAGAAGTGGGAGAATATCCATAATCAGGTTACATAAAAATGACTTCGTTTATCACAAAATTAACAAACTTAACTATCATTTATAACTAATTTAATCATACATTGATGAGACACCTTATAGATAATTCTTCAATCATACATTGATGAGACACCTTTAGATAATTCTTCGCACACAACCCTTCTTGATCGTTCATTCCCCTCTCCCTCACCGAAGAGTCGAACTTTTGGAAAAGACAAAAGTACCCTTTTGCGAAAAACACAATCGACAAACATAGCAATCCATTCTCACTAGACTAATCAAGCGCATTGGGACCGGTACAGTAATTAAGCACATGGTTCCATAGCCACTGGATCAAATAACGCCGTCGGATCCCATTAACGTTATAGGTGGCACCACGATGGTCGTTCAACATCTGTCCCGTGTACGACCCACCACCTCCAGTTCCATAAATACCCTCGCAAAGATCCGCAATTTCCACTGGAGCCACTGGGTCGGCTCCAGCGTACCAAGCGTTCACCAACGGATTCGTGGCTAGCTCAGCTATCTCGTGAGCTATCACGCTTATCATCCCATCAACTCCCACATCTCCGTTGGGAGATTTCACCGGTTTAATCCCCGGTATAAACTCCGGTACGGCGAACGGATAAGCACAAACTCCGGGACATAACTTAGCCGAGTTCCCAACCCAAGCGTACGGTAACGTGAATCCAACAATCGACGGGAATGTGAAATAGTGAAATCCACAAACCTGTCCGCAGAAATCTTGAACGTAGACGTCATCGGCGGTGAGGAGGAGATAGAGACCGGATTTGTGATTTACCGGTAACGGCCGAGATTTAGAAGCGACGGCGGATTTAATCACGGACTGAATCGATAACCGGGTAAGAGATTTACCTTGGGAATAGAACCGGTCGTTTTTCTCCTGACCTAATCGAACCGTACCGGTAATGTTGGATCCGGTCTGGTCAGTGTAAAGCTGTACGGTTTTCCACCAACTGGAGACGGAAGGGGGTTTGGATCCAACGGCTGATATTGAGCTGATGAACTCACGGATGATCTTCTTCTGGGATTTCTGCCACGTGCCGTACCAGATTGGATGAACGGTTATGTTGGTGGTGAGGACTGGGCCCATGTGGTAACGGAGACGGACGAGATTCGATGAGCCTTCGAATTTCTTTGAACTACCGAAGATTTGATCGGAGCCGTTCGTTTGTGAAGGCCATGGACGCCATCCCAAAACTTGCGCCGGTGATGAGAGGAGTACTGTAAGTAGGGTGAGGCTGAGGATCACCGGAACTGAATGCATGTTTTTGGGTGGTGGTGAAAGTAAATTTTGAATTTTTGTGGACCGACTTGTCTCAAGAGTCATGGAGTGTGGAGTTAGGTGTGTGTATATATAGGATTATATATAATTCCAACTACACTGTTTCTAATAATATCAGTCTTTTTTTATTATTTTGGAAACCTTCTAATAGCAGTCATATAGTATGTTGATATATACGTATACTATGATTTCATAAACCTTCTGATAGTCCTTTTTAGACTACTTGATTTTCATGTTCTTATGCTTATATTTCATGCCGCTCAAAAAAAAAAAAAACTTAAATTTCATATTACTTCAAAATTTCGTGAGCAATAGTTTATATATGGTTTATAAAATTATGAACGAAAAATAAATGATTTGCACCGTAATGAATAAACATTGCTTTTGCATATAAACAGTTTCGTACATACATAGTATATTTAATAATAATTGATGGAAATACAAAAAGAATCGGGTAATCCTAGCAAATAAATAAATTTGGCCTAGTATCTCTCCTTGTTTCTACGAATTAGACGGGTTCGATGTCTATGTTGTCTTGTGGCTTGTGTTTTGGCTCAGCCTTGGTTTATTTGAGAGATAGGTTAAATTTGATAGGAGGATGAAAGTTCAATGGTTCGAGGAGGTCTTCACGGGTCACGAACGGTTGCAAATTAGTTCAAGACTTTTCGCGTTTTATTTCGGTTGCTTTCCCCTTTGTTTAGATTGTGCTTTCCCTGCCGTTGTTAGATTCAGTTTTAGTTTTTGGTTTCCCTCGTTTGGGCTTATATTTCCGGGGTATAAAGTCCGCCACAAATAAATAAATTTGGCCAAAGAAATGACTTTAATTTAGTGGCTAGTAGTAAGTGGTAAATCCACTGATAGATAATTATAATACCGGTGCGTTCGGGATTGAACCCCGTTATCAACATTGTGATCGAACCGATATTAATTAGCGATCGAAAAAAAAAATTGGCAACCCTACTCTCTAAATACAGTCTACAATGAATTACAAAACATTGATAAACAACAATTGTATGATATTGCATACAGTCTCCAATGATTAATTGTTACACTCTTTTTTATATTTGGGTGTGTTAATATTCATTGTTTTATTCTACAGTGCAAATGTTACAAATATGAAAATGTGTACTATTTAGGTCACAGTATTCAAGTATATGATTAGAAGAAATAAATTGCAGTCTAGTAATAAAGTTGGTAATGTTTTTATTTGAATTTTGAAGGGAGAGAAGAATTCAAGAAAGTAAATGGAGGACAGAGGGGCGAGCGAGGGTGATGTTAAAAGTGAGGTGGACAAGTAAGGCCCACTCAGTAGACAAGCTGCGTCTTTCCATAGCCGTCCGATTGTTTTCAGTCTGACGTCATCAATTGTTTTTAGGTTCCCAGTTGCGCGGGAAATCTTTATACATTGATTTTAAAAGGGTAATTTCGACATTTTAACTCTCAGCTTCTGTCTCTTTTTTTCCCGGGTATGGACCTCCCTGCTTTTCAGAATTTACTATTATTTTTGGTTTTTTTATTTAGGGACCACCACAATCATGGATGCTCAATCCCCTTTTGATTTTTTTTTTTTCTTTTATTAGCAATGAAAAAGTTGTGTATTGCTTTGTCTGTTTTTGGGCTACTTGATTCAATTGGAATAGGAATATCGCTGTGAAACAAGACACTAATAAATTGCCGGTTTGTTTCTATACTCAAAACATGTTTTGTGTTTTTCAATATTATAAGTTTCTTATTTTCTTATATTACTTCTGTTTCAAAAGATATAATTTTATTAAAAGGCTGATTTTTTCTAGTTTTCTATACATTTTCAAATAATAGACCGTAAATTATGATTTTAAGAAGAGTTGATTGAAATTTTTTTTAATTTTTGAACGGCTATTGATTTAGATTTATTAGGAAATTGTAACATATAAAATTATAATCTCTCTCGTTCATATTAGTTGTCGATTTATTTTTTGTTTTGGTTTACTTGTTGTTTTAAATTTTCAATGTTAATTTTACTTTTAATGAAAAAGATTAGTACTATAACATAATTTTAATATGTTTTATTAATATACCGTATAAATTTTCAAATGACACTTAATTTAAAACATAGGAAATATGTATTTATGACTGAATGTTAACTTTTTTTTAATATGTATAAAATGTGTAATAATTTTTTTTTGGTAGGGATAAATATCGTATAATTTAGTCTCCTAAACAGACCAATAGAAATGAATATAGCTGTCAACTATATCACCTAATTCCTTGTCCAATATGTGCTTAGGAATTTTTATGTGTTTGTTCCTTTTTATTCTTTGGCAAAAAAACCTTACCTTATACAACTTTTCGTAGACCTAGTTATTTAGTTAATGTTTGAATATTTTGTTGGAAAACATTTATTCCCAGTGTAGACAAGCTGATACCATAAAGTAAAATGGATTCATCTACATGAAATTGAGTGTGGTGAGAAGCTTAATTAACTATGAACATATGAACCTTGCTTTGATACTGAGCTTTGCAAAAACTTGGAGCATTCTCACAAAACTAATAATCCACCATGTTTAAGATTGTTATGTCAATAGGTGATCCTCTAATCAGCCTTGGGTAGAGACATATTTTGTTTTGAACCATATTCAACCAATATATCCTGATTTGGTTTCTTTTATATGTGGATAATATGTTTGGAAGAATCCATGTGCCATCAAATTAAAAATGATGAATATGATTTAAACATATAATGCACATTTGATTTTTTAATTTTGTTTACGAGATAGCTTGAAGAATATAATGTATACGTAAACTCTGGTTATATCTGAGCTCTTCGGCGTTGCGCAAGTAGGATCATTCGTCGTGATCAGCCGCATGTGTAAACGTGAAGGCATGGAGGCGTGGATCGACATTGATCAGCCGCATCTGATGATGTTAAGACATGAAGGCATGGATCTATAAGGATAGGTTAAAGTTGCCCGTTATATCTCATAATTTGTAGTAAAATAATAAATCAGACAATTAAAAAAAAAACTCTGGTTATATCTTCATTTTTTTTTCTAATTGTCACCATTGGACCATAATAGATCGATTTATTAACTAAGCTAAACCTAACCAACATTATCTCTACAATTTCAATCATTTACTTGTAGAAACGTTGAGTTTTCTATGCTCACTAACTTGCTATGTTTTTTTTTTTTTTTTTTTTTTTNGTAGAAACGTTGAGTTTTTTATGCTCCCTAACTTGCTATTTTTTTTTTTTTTTTTTTTTTATTATTATTACTAACTTGCTATGTTAAAGGTTGTCAATGAGCAAGGATGAGATGTACGAGGTGGTGTGGTGTGTATATCCCATTAAGTGAGGGTTCCCATAAGAATATTTAGAATTTCGCTTCATATTCTACTATTTTTTCAACATCAAAAACATCACCAAAATATATTTTTAAAATCTGAATAATCTAAAAAGACCTGGAAAAAAAATAAGAAAATAGCTGTTCGTTTGTCCTCGTCAGCATAGTCCACTAAATTCTTCATCGATAATAAAAAATATTTTATTTGTAGTGAGTTTATCTTAAAAAAACCAAATGAAATAAATAAAATGGAGAATTAAATCGAGATTTTTCATTGGGGGTTGAGAAGAAAACAAAACAAAACCTGGGAAGGATAAGAGGATGGGCCCCGTCTCAATCGCGGAGCGAATTGCGCGGCTCTCTTGTCAATGTAATTTGATGTGAACACTAAATATCTATTTTTATAAAAAAAAAATTAAAATGTTTTCGTAAAAAAATCACGAAAATGAATATTAATATTAGTCAGTAGCAGTAAAAGAATCGTACAGCTGAGATTGAAAGCTCTGTTCCTTGTCGTCCCTACTAAAAGTTTTTTTATGGGCAATTGTGGGTCCCTTTTTGCTATAATAACGTTTCGGTGACACAGAACGACAACTACTGATATAGTACTGGCGACACCTGGCACTTATGTGGAATCTGATGCTGACTTGGCAGTTTTCTACTCTTTGTTTTGTCTATCACAAAAGATTTTGAATGGAGTTCATTGAGTGGTGCAGAAATCTCATCGGAAAAGCAATGCGGTTTGATTGTAAAACGGTATTCCCTATTTTCCAAAATAAGTATTATTTTCAATTATTTTATATATTTTTCTAAATTTTTTTTAATACATTCTTAAGATTAGAAATCCATTTTTGGTATTCTTTATCAATTTGAAATTATTTTTGGTATTGAAAGCTAAAATTAACATTGAAAATCGAAAACGACAACTAAAATGAAACGAAAACTTTATCTAGAATGATATTTATTTTGAAACAGAAGGAATATTAAGTAGAATAAGTGTGATTAGTACAAAATAAATGCTATGTAATATTGTCTCAAAGGTGACCAACAAATATAATAAATGCTATACAAATATAATAATTAAGAAATTTTACTAATATTTGTTTTTAAGTAAAATTAAATTATCTTCATTCCAAAAAAAATATTTTTTTCCAAAAATATATACTTTAAAATTTTTCTACGCATGTTCCTTATCTTCATGTTTTTGCTTTTAAGTCCATTGAGCAGCATTACATTGGTGCTCAATTACCCGACAAATAAAAAAGTGTCCAATTTCATCTAGAGCATACCTCATATGTGGGGGATTTACAATCGTGTTCATGGTGTGGCTCTTTCTCGAGACCGGTTTCAATTCCTTTTCAAATACGAAGACGACATGAAGACGATCTTGAATACAACTTTTTTACATATGATGTGTTGTAAATATTGCATATTTAGGAGTAATTTTTCATGCATTTAATCTCACTTTCCTTGAGTCTTGTATTAGTTTCTTTATCATTTTAGAATTATTTTGCATTATTGATCATTTTATGAACTTAGGCATTGATTGTTGAACCAAGAGCGGTGCGGTTTTGTATAAAAATTAGTGGGCCATTAAATTGTTACCATTCACAAAGTTAATAAAAAGGCGGGGCGTTATTGTGTATGATAATTAAAAAACGCAAATGACCAAGTGCGTTTCATTTTAACACATGCATAGAGGTAACCGCACTTTCTATTTCATACACAGCTATTGTAATGTGTTTTTGTAGGGATCAAGTGCGGTTTTCTTATTAAGATATATAAAAAGACTTTTAAAAATTTAGTGTGATATTTGTATATTTCTAAATGAAACAAGTACCAATTATATTCTAAATTTTGGTAATATTTGTTATAATTTTTAATATTTATATTTAAATATATGTTCATTAATAAAATGTGTAAAATAATAGTAATTGTTTATTTAAATTTTAGAATATACTTTTAATTAATATTTAAATGAATATAAAACCATATATATAAATCCGCACCGCTTATTATTATTTTCAACATTCGAATATAATTCCGCACTGCTTCTCTTTCATTAACCGCACTTGTTCCGCAGTTAATATAAACCGCACTTCAAACCGCACCGCAAACCGCTTTCACCTAAAACCGCTCCGCAAACCGCTATCACCATTCGAGGCTTTAGTTTAGTTTAGTGGCATTTTTGCATATTTTAGGTAATCTTGCGGTTCCCCCCCCCCCCCCCAAAAAAAAAAAAAAAAAAACAGAAAAAAGGTAATCTTGCGGTTCTGAGCTTGAAGGTGAATGGATGGATGTGGAAGAGACACTAGAAGATGATCTTGAGGTGTTGGAATGAAAGAATTGGAGTTTGGGAATTTCACAAGACAAGGAGGTTGGATGACAGTTTCTAAGGGTATTGAAGATTGTATTGGTAAAGGATCTTCCCGATGGGGTTTGGAGCTGAGATTTTAGAACAATATAGGAAATTGAATAAGATTCCTAATGGAGTTGGTTTCATCTCAATCGGATTTGTATTGTGAAATTTATGGTTATAATGATGAGAGTAGGTCAGTTTGCCTCAAAGCTGAAGCGAATGGAGAAATGGAGCACCTGCCAATTTTACCGGTCATCGTGACCGGTATTTCCACTCAGGAGTTTTTACCGGCCACCTTTATCGGTTTCTGGTGACCGATATTTTCGATCTGGTTTGCAAAAACAATTTCCAGCTTAAGACAATTTCATATTCTAATTTCTTGGTTCAGTGCAATGCTTCTTGATTAGTTAACTCACATGCGAAATTTTAGTGAACTTAGTTAATTAAGGAAGGGGATCAGTGCCACGAAAGTGGATTAAGACTTCATTCGTGATCCATGTTCAAGGATGTGGCTTGATTAGTGCTTATCATTAGCTAACTACACCTCTACCTACCCTATTCAATTGCTATACGTCTATACCCAAAGCTCAACGTTTAGCATTGCATCTTAGTTCTATCTTTTAGAAGGTCATTTTGTTAACATTCTCATCTTGCATTTTAGTCTTTCATTTTCATCTTTGTATTTAGAGCATTTTGGTTCTTTTCACTTGCATTTTTAGATCTCTATTAGGATTATATTAAAAACTAAAAATTATCATTATCAACCTAGATTAACCAAAGTACTTTAGATTATTGTTTCATTCATCTATCTTTGTGATTTGATACCTAGACTACACCACAACTACTAGTGCGTTGTTAGTTGGTCAATGATTTAATTGATCTAACAAAACCATCTCGCAATCGAGAGAGCATCAACATACAATGAACACTCCATGGTGGTTAATTGATAAGTGGATTGATCCTTTATCCTGATGACTATCTAAAATACATAATGGTATCAGTATATATTTGTCAGAATTCTATTTACTACTACACTGATGCCGTTCACGTTGTTAAGGAAGACTATTGGAGAAGTCTAGGCCAAAGATTTTGATCACACCACTAACAAAGCTAAGCGAGTTCCAAAATGAGTTCTCAAGGGTATGGTCACAAGTAAGCTAGTTTATAACTTTTCAAAATTAACTATCCTTTCTTGACCTCTTATTTGTTTGAGGACGAACAAATCTAAGTCTGTGGGATTTTATAAGATTGATATTTTACGAGTTTTTACTATATATTTTTTGTATTTTTGTGGGGAAACTATATGATTTCAGTAATAAATGTTATAATTTCACTACTTTCTAGTTTTCAAAGTGTTTTTAGGTTATTGGGGGAAAAAATGTCCAAAATAGAGTTTTTTCTCATCATTCTTCATGGAACAACATTCAGAGAGATGAAGTACAAGCCCAAATGGATATTTTTTTTTTTAATTCTGGAGGAAGATGAAACTCACACACAAGATACACACGAGCCTAATGGAGTATATGCAAGTTTAGTCAACCCATTTTGAGTGGTGGTTAAGAAGTTAAGCCTTTGATACTGAAGATTGATGTAGAGGATCGGTTCCATTCATCAGAAGTTTGGCTTAGATGGAGACGCTACCTTTCATAAATTGTTCAGATATCTTGACACAATCTAGAAGAAGATTTCAGCTTTAGTATGAAATTGGAATGAAGAAATCCCAACGATTAGATTTTAAGTTATGCTAATTCTACTGAAGAAAGACTGTGCAGTCTCGGAATGAAACAACTG
Source organism: Odontarrhena argentea (assembly GCA_900406245.1). Lineage (NCBI taxonomy): Eukaryota > Viridiplantae > Streptophyta > Magnoliopsida > Brassicales > Brassicaceae > Odontarrhena > Odontarrhena argentea. The sequence continues at coordinate 4,054 of OVAF01001121.1, read as the reverse complement.
AAGAACGTGAAGGAAATTCAAGCGAATACATGAAATATTCGATCACATTTGGAGCAAAATGTTTCTTGAAGCCCATTAACAGCCCATGATGATCTTAAGGCCTCGTTATGGAGGTTACACACAAAAAGTTTCGGGAAACTTCAGAGAATATTCAGTTGTTGCCAAAGTTCTTTCCAAAAAGGAATATTCGATTGAATATACAAGATTCGATCTAATTTTAGATTCTCTTCCAATATCTTCTCTTATCACTTCAATGAAGCCCTAGGACGACACCTTCTCTCTATATGAACACATTTCTGTGGGAGTGTGCCTCTCCAAACACCAAGCTCTTCGGAGACAACACTTCACTTTCATAATTCTCTTAGATCTCTTTTGTAATTTCGTTTGTAGTCATTAGTGAACTCTCTAATCTTTGAGACTTTGCCAAAAGGAAATCTACTTGACGACAGAAAAGATGTCTTGAAATGAATATGTTGTTACTTTATAACTCCATCAATTTAGATTATTTATAATCATGAGGGTAATCCAAAAATCTAAGTTGAAATTTGTTTCTTTGCTTAGGTGAAGTGAAACCATAGAAGAGACACCAATTTTTTTACTTTGTTATAGGTAAGAGCTTTACCAATGAGAAATCATATGCTTTTTGTTTGAGAGAACTTGTGAAGGAGTTCTACTGATGACATACCCCAGTCAAACACAATCGCCTCAGAGAGAAAGAGGGAAAATGAGACTTAAACATAAGAGTTCAAATAACATTCGCTATATGTTAGTGCTTCTTTTCCACCACTAAGTTATGTTCAAGAGTCTTTCTCGGCAAGAATGAAACGAAACATTACCCTTTGCTTGAATAAGATATATGAACCATAGCTCAACTTAAGTGGTAAAACAAAGAAACACATGATCTACTTCATGACTGTTCTTGAGTAAATAAATCCAAGTAGTTTGTGAGATGACATCACCAATAGTGAGAAAATATCTAAAACTATTTGTTGTCTCAATTAATCAAAGTCTTTAGATTTCATAGGACAACTAAACTTTAGCAATACAAAGATTATTTAGTGAAGTAAATAATAAATTTCTTATGTTTGGCCCAGTGGCATACATGAACAATAAGTTTTCACTTTATTCTTATGCCTTATAGTCTTTAAATCGTCGTAAACAACATCTAATCTGGAAAATGATAAATAACCAATTCTCTTGCGCCACATGGCAGTTTTAACCATTGCATTGACTTAAACTAATGGAGTTTGGACATGTAGCATATAAAGATTTGTAACTTTTATATACCCCGTCCAATGGTCAACCCCCTATAGGACCATGAGGGTCACAAAAAATGGTGTTAAACTAGACGTTTTCCACATAGTTTACTTTATGTTATTATAGTTATGTCTAATTTATTTGTTGAGAAAAATAAGATGTATAAGAGAACATGTAAGATTGCTCATTTTTATTAATGGTTGATATATATAAAGTAAAAAAAAATTATTGAATCAAGTGTATTCTACTTTGATAATTTTTGTTTAAGTATCTATCAATCCAAGATTACAACAAGCTTCTTCAGAACTTCGACAAAGTTTACCATGAACCAATCGAATATCGTTAAAACTTGTTGACAGTCCTCATCATCCTTGTAAACTACTCCCTCTGTTTCTCAATATAAGATTTTTTGAAGATTTTTTCTTGTTTCAAAATATAAGATTTTTCGTAGTCCAATGCAAAGTTACATAATATTTAATTAAAAAGTAAAAAACAACTTTTCAACCATAATTTATTGTACGTAGTTTCCAACTTTTAATCTCATTTACAAGAAAGAGTCAACATTCTATTAATTATACCTTGTTAATTTGCTAGTATAAAAACCCACACATAGTTTAATTATCTTAACTCATTTCTCTTTTATTTCCTAATTCCATGGACCAAAAAGAAAAAAATCCACAAAGAAAAATCCAACCAGAAAATCTTCAAAAAATCCACAAATCAGAAACAAATTTACAAATGTTCACTCGACCATTTGATTTCAACAAAATGCATTATGATATTGGAGAACTTCATCCGGATAGAGAAATTGAAGACACTATATTAGAGATATTGAAGATTAATGCACCAAAGTTTTTTTTGAAGATACGAGCTTGATACTCAAGATTGGAGTGGAACAACAAAAGGAAAGGAGGAGTTACTGAGAAGATATGGAAATCTGCAGAAGCAGGAAAGGACGCTTGAAGAAGCATTAGAAATGGAAAGTGGATTATGAAGGTTTGCGGTGAAGCAATATTTAAGTAGAGGAAGCAAGGCTAATGAGGGTTAGCCGTCACAAGAGAAAAGTCACAGAGAAACTGCAATAGAATCAAGGTTGAGTCTGTGAGCTTTAGGGTGTACAAGTTTGTGTACAAGAGTATTTAGGAATCGGTCAGTAGAGAATCAAGAAGTTGATATCTTGTAATTCTGATTGAACAGCTTGTAAAAGTGTTCAAGAGATTTCTAATAAGAGTATTATTCAGTATTTTGCGTGTTCCTTAAGTTTTACATGTTCTGAGTTTTTACATTTGGTATCAGAGCGGGTCACCTATTTTAGATTCATTGTCTATATCAGGTTGAGATCCTAGGATTGAACATGGAAAAGGATAATGCGCAACTGGTCCTTGTCTCAAAAGGACTGATGCTGGATGTTGCCAACTATGGTCACTGGAAAGCAAAGATGACACAGATCCTAAAAGGGATTGATGCAGCGGCCTGGACTGCGACTCAGAAAGAGTGGAAGGAACCAGTGATAATTGGTAGTGATGGTACGGAAACATTCAAAGATCCAGACACCTGGACAGAAGCTGAGAAGAATGCTTCAAAGTTTAACTCAAAGGCTCTGACTGCAATCTTCAATGGAGTAGAGTTAAAGCAGTTTGAAAGCATTCAGGGATGCAAGTCGGCCAAGAAAACTTGGGATATTCTTCAAAGTGAGTTCGAAGGTGATACTAAAGTCAAGAGAGCAAGACTAGAACAGCTAGCTACCAAGTTTGAAAACTTGAAGATGGAACCAGAGGAATCGATTGGAAACTTTACTGCCAAGCTGAATGCTATAGCAAATGAGGCAGAGATAATGGGAAAAACCTACAAAGAGAAGAAGTTAGTTAAAAAGTTGCTGAGATGCATACCTCTAAAGTATGAAGCATATAAGGCAGCTCTGAAAGTGTCTCAAAACACAGATGAAATGTCTCTGGCTGACTTGGTTGGACTTCTCAAGATGAGAGAAATGGAGAATGAAGGAGAATCAAAAGTATCTGGAACGAGTGTTGCATTTGTGGCTGATCAACATGAGGAACGCTTTCAGAAAGTTGAAGACAATGTTGCGCTCATGGCTAAAAACTTTGGGAAGGTTCTGAAGCGAATGGAGAAAGGGCAGAACAGAACATTTGATCGACTTCAGAGAGGAGAAAATAGTGGAACGCAAAGATTTGAGTCAGGCAAGAGTAACAGGTTCAGTGGAAGAAGGGAGCTCCAGTGTCATGAGTGTGGAGGTCTAGGACATTTCAAATCTGAGTGCCCAGTGGCCAAACGGAAGGAGATGAAATGTCAAGTATGTCAAGGAATTGCACATTCAAAGCAAGAGTGTCCAAGTCAGAACAAGAGGAGAGAACAGTCGTTCCTAAGCTTCAGTGAATCTGAGACTGATGACGATGAAGATGAAGGTCAGAATTTGCTAAATTTTGTGGCATTCACCACTAAGGAAAGATCTGTTGGAATCTGGGTTGACTCTGATACTGAATCTGATGAAGAAGGTGAAGAGCAGAATGGTCTTGTTGCTGAGGTTGAGTTAGATTCAGACAGTGATGGTGAGGTTGATACTAAGGCAGAATACAAGAAGCTTTATGATGAGTGGGTAAGGCTTAGTTCTGAAAATCTCCAACTAACTAAAGACAAGTTGATGGCTGAGGCTGAACTCAACGTGATGAAAATGGAGAAGAGCATAGATCAAGGAAAGGGAGAAAAAGCAGAGACAAGCACACTGATGTGATCATGGACACACATGCTTTGGATGAGGATCCGGAGGCAGCATTGGTCA
>OVAF01001120.1:13367-25740 GCA_900406245.1 Odontarrhena argentea | reverse complement strand
GTGGCAGCTCCTCAGGAATAGTTGAGGAAAAGGAACTCTACTTTATTATATAAGATAACTTTTATAAAGAAAAAAAATACATATTATATACATTAATACTTATAGTCAAAACGTTTATAGAAAACAAAATAATAATTTTCGTTGATAATAAAACTCAAGCCATGACGCTAATCTATATATCCTCAAATCATCCCGAAAGACCATGCATGAACAACACGATCTTGGTTAAATTTTTTATTTCATAATTTCTGAATTCCAATTTCTTTTATGCGTATGCTATATATATGTAGAATATTCACCTCGCAGATAATAAACTAGAAGTAAAAGACAACTGCTCCATATATAATTAAACGATTTTTATAAGAAATGGAATTCATTAGTACTAATATGATAATATATGATATTGATTTACTGATAGACATAATATTTTTTGTTTTTTGAACAACTGATAGACATAATAATAATGAAAAATATAGATAAATCTTCATGTGACTCCGCACAATAAATCACGTACTTCTTCTTCCCTTCCTTCATTTCCAAGTCACAACCTCAAATTTTGCCCTAGCTAGGAACCAAATCATCTCCAATATTAATTACCAGCTCAAATTACTGATAGCAATTGTTTCCTTTGAGTAAATACTCATTTGGATCGTATGGTAACTCTGGATAAATGAGTTCAATATCATCGCCATAGGCTTCTTCAGGTTCTTGGTTGTTCATCACGTATTCCATCTGTTGAGGAAACTGCTCTTGTTGTTGTTGTTGTTGCTGCTGCTGCTGGTATTGTTGTTGTTGCTGGTGATCGTCTGAGTAAGGCCAGGTAGGCACAGGACTTGTCATGAACTGGTTGTTACTGTTCGCTGTTAAGTAACCATTCGGATACTGATATTGGTTCATGTCTCCACAGTTGATAACCGAAGGTCCTGCAGTGTAAGCATTGCTCGGGTCCAGGAGAGATGAAGGTCCATAGACTCCATAACCAGGGAACTGGCCAATATCAGTGTGAGCATTGCTCGAGCCTAGGAGAGAAGGAGGTCTGTACGCATTATCTAGAGCCAGTTGAGAAACTCTGTTCTTCTCAAGATTTCTACGGTGCTTCTGCACAGCAAGACGACAATATGAATACTTTTGGCATAAACCCTAATTTTATGGTTTCTTGTCACACAAACAATGGTGATTAGTTTTTTTAACTTTTACCTGAAGATGACTGGACACTTTATCTCTATTGAGTCCTTTGATGTTCATCTCTCGCATTACTTTGAGAATTGTGAGTGCTTTAGCTTCTGCGTTGCATTCCAAAACATGATTATAACAAGATAATAATAATCAAGAAATTGAAAAGAACTAGCTAGAGAGATTGAGCACAGTTTGATCATTACTTTCCATTCCACCAATTATGTCGATGGCTTCAAGAAACTTATTGTGAAGTTTGCTGGTCCACGAAATCCTAGCCATCCTCGGTTTTCCCTCTGCTATCTTAGCCATGTTTTGTTCGCCGTTGTCTTGGTCTAAACCATCAGTCATCACCACATTTGATTGATCCGATTGAGTTGAATCAGTAGATATCCTCTGTGGTTTCGTTGATGCATTATGTGCGTCCTTATTGATGTTTTGTTCACCATTATCTTCGTATATGACCTTGAGATCGTCATCGTCTAGGTGTAAGTTGTTGGTCTCGACCACATCTGATTGAAGCGGTAGATCTAAATCGGTCCGCATTGCCACTTGGTCCTCCATATAAATGGTATGTTCACCGGTATCTCGCCTTATGATCATTGGATCATTGTTGGCCTGCACTAAACCATGGCTAGGAACCAGATCTGATTCAACCGGCTGAGCTACAAAAGATTTAGACATCATCTTCTTGCGTACAATGTGTTGCCATAAATTCGTTATGACCTTTTCGCTGACCGGTTTCATAACATAGTCACAAGCACCATGGATTGTAGCTTGCATGACAGATTCTGTCTGATTATCATCAGACATAACTACACAAACAATAAAATAAATTATGTTTTATTCAAAACGTATTAGTTAATTAATTAGTTCAACATATGTTCTCAGAAGTAAAAGATTGAGTCGAGGTTCACTTACTGACTACAGGCAAATCCAACCTTGAATCAATGATTTTGAGAGCTTCAAGACCATTAATTTTAGGCATATGTAAATTCCAAATTACGAGATTAATCTCATGTGCACAGTTTGTTAAATACGCGATAGCCTTATCAGCTTCAGGGTAAGTCAACACTGGATAACAAAACAAAAATATCATTAACCCTAACAAATCTCAAAATACTTAAAATTATGAAAAGAGCAGAGAGAGAGAAAGAAATTAAGGACCTTGATATGAGAATTTTCTCATGGTTTTCTCCATTTCAATTAAAGTGATTAAATCGAAATCGACAACAAGAACATTAGTCCTTGCAGGAAATCCTTTAAGAAAAGAAAGAGTTTGTTCATCATCTCCCAACATTCTGAAAAAGATTTGACTTAAACAGAGAGATTATTGTATGGTTGTAAGAGATGTTTGTCTACATATCATGTCACAAGAAATTTATATTCATTTTTATAACACAGAGCTGTTTTGGCCACAAATGATAATGGTTTACAATTAGTCTTTTTAATTTAATGATACATAAAAGGGAACTAAACATTAATGGGAAGTTACAAAATATGGTTATATAGAAAAAAGAATACACATAGTTGTTATCGAACCAATTCTTTCAATTTATTATAAAAGACTAAAAATAAACATTGAGTTGTTAATTATTTTTTCTGCTCTGGATTTCTTTTCTTATATAATAGTGTATCATATGGGAAATGACAGAAAGGTTTTAATACTAAATAACTTTTGTGAAATTTGGTATTAAATATTCTCTATTAAAAACTTTTATAAACTAATGATAGTTTAATTCTAAAAAATAAAAAAGTACTTATAATTTTATGCTTTCTGTTTTTCATTTTTACTATTGTATATGATATCAGCATAGATATTAAAAGAAAAACAAACAAAATTAAGATCATGTATATATNAATATATATATATATATATATATATATATATATATATATATATATATATCCATGCAAAATAGATAGTATCCAAGTATTTTTCATTAGACATGAGATAAGCTATGACAACATTTATATCGACAATGTAAAAGGATATTTATTTCGAAAATATAAAGAAAAACCAACATTATAGAGGGAGTAGTTTGTTATAGACTTAGACAGTTTTGATATAGTTCTAACTTCTAATTAAGTAATGTGACCTTAATTAATTTCATACGTTTCAGAGCTTCTATAAACGAAGTCTATATATATTAAAAACCTTTTTTAAACCTTGCATGCACCGAATACAACAATATTGCACGTCTATTGTCTAAATCAAAGTATTTAGTATTCTTGTCTCTCTTTGAGCCTGCTTTTTTTCAGTTATAGTTGAGTTTGAATTATACTTGCATTTTAGTAATTAGACAAAGCAATTTAAGTCATGTTTTTTGGTTCATTATCGAATGTTGCCTTGCAAAAGAGCAGAGGTATTCGTCATCTACAAGCATATTCAGACTCTCAAAATGCTTGGTCTTATTGCTCCGAACTAACTTTTAGGTATATTCCTAGTTTGGCTAACTATCCAGCTGATGCTTAGGACACAAGCAACTTTATTGTTTTCGGAAAATTTCTCCTTTGTGGAGAAAAACATTTTAAGGTTATAAATATTAGAGTGGAAGAAACTAAGGAGAAGACGAGGCTGAAGTTACAAGACAAAGCCGGAACATTCTCCATTCAAATGAAGCTTCTCACATTTTGTGCAATCAAGAATATGTATTAAAGCAAGAATGAATTCCAACAAGTGATCAAGATACAAGGCTAGTTACTTTATAAGTAACAAGCAATTAAGAAACAAGAAGAGACCACCAAGGCTCTTCTTGTGATCAAGTTTCGGTTAAGCTAAGGAGATGTATGCGAATCAATCAAGAGCAAGATGTTAATCAAAGAGTAATTCACCAATCCCAAAAATACTCCATCAATAAAGTATATGCAAAAGAACACAAGTTTTATGTTCGCTTCCGTCACGAAATATGTTTGGACCGGTAGTGTGACCATACATGATTTCTCTAACATAAGTAATGAGTGTAGTGAAAGATAAACATGCTGAGATCAGATTTGTTAGAATAACAGTTTATTAGAGATCATTATTCGATTTATGATATAACTAATACATAGTCTAAGTCTAGTTTAATTGGTACTTTTACTACTAATTGTAATCATATATTTTGTCTCTTCCATTTGCAGATATTTCGTACCAAATAATATGCGCATTTGTTGATAAGTTGATAACTTATATTTTTATACGTTGATTTATTGTATTTGTATGCAGGGACCCCTTGTATGCATACGTACACTTGATACATATGTTACCTACGCAAAGTATACGTACTCAATATTTTATTTCACATTATTTGCATTCACCAATGGCATAAGCACGTATATAGAAAGACCAAAACCTAGTTAACATTAAAACCAGTACTAAAGAGAATAAACTTCTTTTTTTTAATCATCAGGGATAATTATTTAAACACATTGAAGCTAAGAATATTTCTCCAACAGGTTTAGAATCCAAGATCCCAAAACAAGAAAAAACTGAAATCATATCAAAACCATCTCGAACTCTGTATGAGATGAATATAATCGGAAAGATGCCACCAATTAACAAAGTAAATAAATTTCTAAATTTCGCGAAAAAGATGATTCTCTTAAATTTTCTTCCAAGAAAAATACTATCAAACTAAATCAAGATAATATTTTCTTCAAAGGAACCCGATTGTTTCTTCGTCCATTCTAAGCCTACAACTCTCACCATTTAAGTTTGGAACACATTCCTATGGCCACTGACTGGCCTTATGCCGACTACGTGCCTTTCTCTGTTATAGTTATTTATTTACATTTGATCATTTCTCTGTTATAGTTAATTGAAAGGGTTGATATTTTATCTCTTTGAACTATATATTTTTAGTGTTTTTCCTAACGAAACTCAATAAAATATGTATGAAACTGGTGATTTTAACTTTTTGTGTGTTTCAAAGTGTTACTAAGAAAACAAGGCATTATATATATATATAAACATATATTTTCTCCAAAAGGCAGCATTCCAACACATGAATTCTTGATCTGCATTTTGGATCACGCTAAAATTTTGTGACCATAAGCCCACGTGAATCAGCTGTCACAGAAACTTTGAATCAAGTTATTCGGCGCAATAGCCAAAGAGGAAAGGCCCAATTAATGAAGAGATGTATTTTCTAAAGCCCAAGCCCGTTCGATAAAATTTCAGGCCCAAGATCGATCAAATTTGGATGGATAAGTACTAAAAGCTTCGAAAAACATCAGGAGATATTCAGAATCATCAAGAGTTATTCAGCTGTCATCAAAACAAGATTTGATGCAACATATTCGATACAATCTTGCATATTCGATTGAATCTTGAAGCATAAAGCGGAAATCTCTAATTCTTATCCTAAAAGGATTACAAGATATTCTCAACATCCAGCCGACTTCTCTACACTATATAAAGTTACGAGCCAGAGAGAAGAAACAGAATTCAGAAAACACTTTAAGATTTCTAGGCAAACCAGCTCACCAAATTTCTTATTCTTTTCGTTATTTGAGTTTATATCTCGAGATTGTTGTAAGGGAGAAGTTCCCATCCCCATTTCCAGAGATCTGGAGAATTTTCTTAAACCCTCTTTCTAATATATATACATGATTTCAAATTCATTTGCTTTCATGTCTATTATTGCAATGTCGTAGTAGTTTATCAAGTAGGAACTCGGGAATTGTTCGATGGCAATCATGGTTTGATAAATAGACAATAAGATCTATGCATGACTAGTTATAACTTACTTTTTTTATCAGAGAATATCATCTTGCGGCTAAGTAACCATTATAGTATGTTAACTTGAAACCTTATTTTGAAAACTCTCATGTCCATTCTCGAACAACCAATTAATTTATTTTATATAATGACTTGATTAGGGATGGACGCAGTGGCGAAGTTTGACTTAAATTTTGGGGGGGGNAATTAAAAAAAAAAAAAAAGGTGAAATATCAAGCCTCAAACCTGGGTTGTGGAGGTCAAATCCCCGAATACTTTACCAAATAGCTATGTGACCATAAATGTGCCACGGTACAAAACAAAAGGTTATAAAAGTTATGGAGGGCAGTTCCCACCCTCCTCCTTACTAGATTTGCCACTGGATGGACGAGATGAACCAATTTTAATATTAACTCAAATTTCCCTAATTTAAACCAGCTAAGCCTAGCAAATGATTGTCAAATCATAGTGATTTAAGTTTTAAAGTTTTTCTAGAAGATTGCATAGAAATATTACACTGAATAAATCGAAATGTGATCCATGAGACATTCCCGAATTATAATGTACTTTGCATCATTTTTCAAATTTTCTGTTTTGCATGAATCTGTTCTTATATTTCAGGCACTAGTTTGAATTATAATGGATACATCAACTATGAGATTCATAGATGAGTCATATCTTCATAATGATGATTCACCGATGATATCATATGAATGTACCCAACGAAGTTTAGAGGATTACTTCGAACAGTCAACGAAGTTCAGAGGATTACTTCGAACAGTCATTCGAGAACATCCAAAAAAGCATTCGTGAAAAGTGGGATAAAATCGATGCGGAGACCAATAAAAGACAAAGAAAATTATTAAGTTGACTTGAGTCTTGGAGGAAGAAGTGGGAGAACTTTAGGCCATTTCCAACCACAAGAACTCCATTTGGGGTTCTTAAAATTACTTTATTAATATTTTGAACACAATACTAGTAAATAACAAAAAGATTAATTTTGACAAAGAATAAACCAATCATAAATCTACACGTATCATGGGAGAGGTTCTAAGAGCAGCTCTGGTAAAGAGATTTTAGGAGGACGTCCTTAACAGAAATCTATGTAAAAATAAAGAAAAAAAGAAAAGAAAACGGCAACCGTAGAAGACACGGTCCTTCTATAAGGACCTGCAACACCGTATCTTTTGCATCAAACATGACACGTGACGTTTTTTTATTGAGCGGGTTTTTGTTTTTGTTTTTGTTTTCTTTTTCTCCTTCTATAACAAAAAGCAAAAAAAAAAAACAAAAAAATCAGAAAAACAAAAAAAAAAGTAACCAAAACCCGAAAAAATTCCCAAAAAAAATTCTACAACATTTGATGTAATTCTATTTTAAACTAAAGATTTTTTATTTTATTTTACGTTTTGATATGATTTTCGTTCTTGTAATGGAAGTTTTTTTTCACATTACAAAAAAGTGAAATAAAAATTTACAAGAAAACCAAAAAAACACATTATATTTCTTATTTTCATTTAATAATTTATATTAAACTTTATAATTTAAACAAAAAAAAAATTAAACAATTTATTTATATTCGAAATTAAATTTAAATTTTACGTTTTGATTTGTTTTTCGGTTTTGTAATATGTGCTTAAAATTTTGTGTAATGTAAACTATTTATGTTTTTCAAATTAATAATTTCTTAAAATTTGAATTAAAATACAAAATTCTGTAGAAATAAAAATTTATTGATATTTCATCAATAATTCATACTAAAAATTTATTGATATATAAAATTAAAAACAAATATATGCAATATTTCTTATATTTCTTATTTTTATTTAGCAATATATATTAAACTATATAAAAAACATTAAATATGTTTGTACTTGTTTTTTGATTTTGTGACATATGTTTAATTAATAGTTTAACTGTATTTGATAAACAGTAAATAATTGCTTGAAAATAATAAATTAAATTTTAAGATACAAAGGAAGGGATCATGAGAGTGAAGGGGTGTTTTTTAAGAGTTGGTTGTGGGATAATTTGATTAATTAATTACTATATTTAATCTTAATTTAATCAAAAGATCTTCTTGTGAGGACCACTAGTGGAGATTGTCTAAGACCACATCCACTAGAGAATTCCTATAAAGTTCCTTATCCTTAAAATAATCATATAATTAATATTAAACTAATCTAATCTCTAAGACCACCTCCACTAGAGAATTACTACAAAGTTCCTTATCCTTAAAATAATCATATAATTAATATTAAATTAATCTAATCAACCGACAACAATTTTTAACAAAATCACCCTTCCATTAGAGAACCTCTATCAATGGCTCGTAATCACTAAATTATTAATTTTTTGCAAAAAAAAAAAAAATTGTTTATTGTTTATCAAATTTTGTTAAACTATTAATTAATCTAATATAATAAAACATTATCTAAACTACTGAAATCACATTTAGAAAATACGAATATTTTATATTATTCTTGATATTAAACATATTTCACAAAATCGAAAAACAAATACGAACATTAAATATAATAGAATAAACGGGAAACGAACTCGGTTCTAACTTTGGATTGCGCCAAATTGTTTCCAGATATGCTCAACTAAATCTTGTTCTAGTCATTTATATATTCCCTTATCACGAATTTCATTTTGAATGCCATCAAATTTTTCAGATTTTTTTGTGTTTTTTTTAAGTTTAAAGGTTTTTTTTAAGTTTAAAAAAGAATTGTAACTAATGTTGTTTACAGATTTTTTATTTTTTTTTCCATTTTTTGTTATTTTTTAAAAAAAATCCATTTTTGGGTTTTTCTAAAAAAAAATTTCGTTTTATTTATTCTTTAAAAAAAAAAAAAGAAGAAAAAAGATTGTTCAATCATCACCGCATGCAAGGTGTCGTACCCCTATTTTAGCATCAGTTCTCCACTATTCACATAATTTTTTTTTTTTTAATTTCTTCGCGTCTCTCTTACTTTTAGATGCAAACTTTTGGATTTTTTTCAGAAGTAGAACATTTTATCGATAAAAATGTCAATAATTTTGTTTAGATCATTCATATATACATTCTTGAAATTGAAACCAAGGTTCAAGAATTCGCTAGTCGTTAATCGGACGGTTGGCTTGGGCCTAGCGATTAATGAAAAAATCGGGGATTAAGTGGGGATTAATCGGGATTAGTTTTAGATTTTTATTTTTTATATTTATATCTAAAATTTTAATTAAATATATAATGATCTTAAGTAAAACTTATTATTAATTAAAGTGTAAAGATATATACAATTTCACAAAATTTCTATGTATAAGAAATATTTATTAGTTAAAATGCTTAATTTATTTATGCATATATTAGGTTTTAGGTGAGTAATTAATCGGTTTAGCGATTATGTTAACCGATTTTGTTTAATACTAGTGGAGTGATTCTGCCAAACGCTTTTTCGGGCGGGGATCGGCTCTATGGCTATTTTTTTTTGAACAAGGATTTTTTTTTAATCAGACTAGGCGGATGATTAATCGGATAAACGATGGATGAAGCGATTATGGTTTATTTGGAGCGGAAAACTACCGTCGGACGGGACGAATTACTGTCGCCGGACGTCTAGGTGCCTGATTTTTAGAACAAGGCTTGAAACTAAAGAAAAGCTAATCATGGACAAGCAAAAAGAAGTCACAAACACTTGAAAATGAAATCAAATTGAGAACTATATATTGATATGTATATTAATTAAAATATATATATAACGACTAGATAAATCTTCCTGTGACTCCCCACAATAAGTCGCATACTTCTTCCCTTCCTTCATCTCCAAGTCACAACCTCAAATTTTTCCTAGAAACTAAGTTTTCACTAACATTGATCACCAATAATTCAATTTACTGATAGAAATGGTTGCCTTTGAGTATATACTCATTTGGATCGTATGGTAACTCTGGATAAATGAGTTCAATATCGTCGCCATAGGCTTTTTCAGGTTCGTTGTTGTTCATCACGTGATCCATCTGATAAGGAAATTGGTATTGCTGCTGCTGCTGCTGATTCTGCTGTTGGAGAACATGGTGATAGTGATCGTCTGAATAAGACAAACTAGGCACAGCACTTGTCATGAACTGGTTACTGTTCGTTGTTAAGTAACCATTGGGATACTGATTTTGGTGGATCTGGTTCATGTCTCCCCCATTCATAACCAAACGTCTTGCAGTGTAAGCACTGCTCGGGCCTAGGAGAGACGAAGGTCCATACACATGGGACTGGCCAATCTCAGTGTGAGCATTGCTCACGCCCATGAGAGACGAAGGTCCATATGCAGGGGACTGGCCAATATCAGTGTGAGCATTGCTCCCGCGCATAAGAGATGAAGGTCCATACGCAGCGGACGGACTAATCCCAGTGTGAGCATTGCTCGAGCCTGGGAGAGACGAAGGTGTAGTGGACCAACCAAGCGCAGTGTGAGGATTGCTCGGGCCTAGAAGAGACAAAGGTCTGAACGGGTTGGAAAGAGCCAGTTGAGAAACTCTGTTCTCCTCAAGATTGATGCGGTGCTTCTGCACAGCAAGACGACAATATGAATACTTTTGGCATAAACCCTAATTTTATGGTTTCTTGTCATACAAACAATGGTGATTAGTTTTTTTAACTTTTACCTGAAGATGACTGGACACATTGGCTCTAGTGAGTCCTTTGACGTTCATCTCTCGCATATATTTGAGAATGGAATTTGATTTAGCTTCTGTGTTGCATTCAAAAACATGATTAGAACAAGATAATAATAATAATAATAATAATAATAATAATCAAGAAATTGAAAAGAACTAGCTGGAGAGATTGAGCACAGTTTGATTACTTTCCATTCCACCAATTATGTCGATGGCTTGAAGAAACTTGTTGTGAAGTTCTGTGGTCCACGTCATCCTCGGCTTCCTCGTTTTTCTCTCTGATTTCTTAGCCATGTTTTGTTCGCCGTTGTCTTGGTCTAAACCATCAGTCATCACCACATTTGATTGATCCGATTTAGTTGAATCGGCAGACATCATCTGTGGTTTCGTTGCTGCATTCTGTCCGCCCTTATTGATGTTTTGTTCACCATTATCTTCGTAGATGACCTTGAGATCGTCATCGTCTAGGTATAAACTGTTGGTCTCGAGACTCTCGACCATATCTGATTGAAGCGGTAGATCTAAATCGGTCCACATTGCCACTTGGTCATCCATGTAGATGTTATGTTCACCGCTATCTTGGCCTATGGTCATCGGATCGTTGTTCGCCGGCACTAAACCATGGCTCGGAATCAGATCTGATTGAGCCGGCTGAGTTATCACGGGTTTAGACATCATCCTCTTGCGTACAATATGTTGCCATAAATTAGCTATGACCTGTTCGCTAAACGGTTTCATAACATAGTCACAAGCACCATGAATTGTAGCTTTCATTACAGATTCTGTCCGGCTATCATCGGACATAACTACACAAACGATACAATAAGTTACGTTTTATTCATATACAAAGAAAGTACTCCCTCTGTTTTGTAAAAATCATGAATTTTCTAGGGAAAAAATATTTTCCAAAAAAATGAAATTTTTCTCGTTTCAATGCATAATTGTTAATTTCAAAACGTAATAATTGAGTTTTAAACATTACTATTGGTTTAGAATTATTGAAAAATACTTAATGTTGAAAAATTGTGTATTATTTTTTTTTTCTTAAAATGTGTGAAATGTTTCGAAAATTTATCTTTTTGAAACGGATGAAGTAATTAATCAGTACAACTTATGTACTCAGACGATGTAAAAGATTGAGTCGAGATTCACTTACTTACTACAGGCAAATCCAGTTTTGAACCAATGATTTTGAGAGCTTCAAGTCCATTAATTTTAGGCATATGAAAATCCCAAATCACGAGATTAATCTCATGTGCACCCTTTGTTAGATACGCGATAGCTTTATCAGCTTCACGGTAAGTCGTCACTAAATAACAAAACAAAAAATATCAAAATCCTAACAAATCTCAAAACCCTTAAAATGATATATACATCAGAGAGAAAGAGAGAGGACCTTGATATGAGAATTTTCTCATGGTTTTCTCCATTTCAATTAAAGTGATTATATTGGAATCGACAACAAAAACATTAGTCATCGCAGGAAAGTCTGTTAGAAGAGAAAGAGTTTGTTCTTTATCTCCCAACATCATGGTCACTTTTGAAATTTTTTTGACTTAAACAGAGTGAATTATGTGTTTGGTAGTAAGAGTTGTATGTCTACATATCTTGTCACAACAAGTATATATGCATTTTTATAACACAAAATTACCTTGACCATTATAAAATAATTAACAAGTGTCAAATTATAATGGTTAAAATTAGTCTTTTTTATTTATTGGTTGGGTAAATTTTATACAGAAGATAGAACAAAACATTAATGGGAAATTACAAAATATAGTTAAGAAGTCAAAAAAAATTATTGAAAAAGACTAAAAATAATATTAAAATTTTGCTAGTTGTCCC
>OVAF01001119.1:1782-25742 GCA_900406245.1 Odontarrhena argentea | reverse complement strand
TTTACGGTTAGTAAAAGAATATGACCCCCACGAAATGAAATTCTGCCTCCGCCACTGGTCGAAACTGATTTGTGTAGTATGGATACTGAAACCTGTTTGATGGTAATAGAAAATTCTTATGCATAGATACAATACATATATGGACCCGTTGCATTATAAAGTAAAACTGTAAAAAAACAAAACTCCTCTTGTTTTTTTTTTGTTTTTTTTTTGTAATGGAAAAAATAATAATAATAATCTGACCCAAAAAAAAACACTATTACTTCAACGGCTCTAACTGAATTTCCATTCTCCCTCCTCCATTTGTACCGTCTTCATCATCTTTATCTCTGAAACCTCCTCTCGAGTCTATAAGATCAATCGAATCATCTTCTTCAACATTCCCCAAAACCCAGTTCCCTCTGCTCAGATTCCTTGCTTTTCTTCTTCTTCGTTCCCTGTACTCTAAATAACCAACCACAACCACGCCCAGGAACACCCATAACCCGAGTGCCCAGTTAAGCCCGTCCACATTTTCAGTTCCATTCCGTTCTCCCAAATGTTTCATTCCAGTGAAAAGCGCGATAACTCCTATTACAACAGCTGATTGACCAACGATCGAATGAGAATACTCCCAGATTAATCGCCTCGAAGACATTATTTCTCCTTGAGCGGGTTTTGCAGGCCTTAGCCAAGCGTTCACGGGCTGAGCGCAAGCCAAAACTATGGCTGTGAAACCGAATTTGACGTGCGTTGAACTGAAGCTGAAACCGTTAAGTTCAGCTACTGCGAAGAGGAGGCCGAGGAAGACTATGGCTAGTCCAGAACATTGAAGGTACATATGAATCTTGAACCAGCCATCACCTTTGATGTGTTTCAAGTATCTTGCTGATAATATTCCTCCGGGTAGCAAGATTCCCCAAGCAAGGAACATCATGAATCCGTGAACCCCTAAGACCGGTCTTAGATCCTGGTCAGCCTCTGCGGATCCACGTGTTAACATTACGCGGACAGGTCTTTGACTTGTAACCGAATGCATGTTTCTCTCAGTCAAATGACCATCTGTCCATTTAGCACCCATTGCCCATATCACTTTAAGAGGAGTTGTGGGATCAATCATATTCTTACATTCCGGTTGACCTCGATGAGTGCAAGACGGTTTCAAAGGACGCGTAAACTCTAGCGTGATGATTCCATCTTCGGATTTGCATCTTACATACGTCATATTCTCGGTCGTGGGATGCACAGCGGAAGCAGATGCTCCATCAATCCAGTAAGTATTTACATGTCCTGTTCCGTTTCTATCAAACCAACCAACATATGCATAGCTGTTCTTCATTTCGCTACCGAAACCAATTGCAAGATACCCACTTTTCTTCTCACCACGAGCTGCAATTGATATCGAATCCCCTACTATGGTCCAAAAGAACTTAACTTGCTGATCATCTAGATTAACACTGTTGTTGTACATATCTGAAAGTCCCCCGTCAACAACCTGAACCTTCCAACCCATTTTCTCTTGGAAAATTGAATGATAATAGAGTTGGTCAGGTGTATTTCTATTAGGAGCCCAAACCAGCTCTAACGGACTGGCCATTACACCATGAGTTTCTTGCCCACCCGCATAAATCGTTTCAGTTCTGTTCCTTAGAGAAGCATTACCACCAAGAAAATCTGAAGTTATGTAGAAAGAAACGTCGTGCCCTGCTTCTATTGAAAACTTCACAGGAACCCCTCTTTCCACTTTCAACACTGGCGCTTCTTTCTTGTTAATATACAGCACCTTCGAAGGGTTTGGAGGGTTTGGATAATGCACAGATGGTCCGGCAGTGACAACAAGAGGCGCGTTGGCATCAGCAATGATCACATCTTGATCATACTTATTGTCTGCATCCAATGGTCCCAAACATTCATCAACATGATTAGAAAGATTCAGGGAAAGATGCCCGTAGTTTTCTGATTCCACACCACCATGATTCTCAGGGAGATAGTAAGGATTAATAACATCTGGTGGTTTAATCACCCCAAGTGCCCAAATAACTGTCAGGTTGTCAGTTGGATTCACAGGAAAATCATACTTATTATCACTATCATTCAACGGTCTCCTATACCTAACAAACGAAACTCCATCTATCCTATGCCCGTATACCAATTTTGTGTTATTCACTGAAGAACCACCTAAATCTGATCCTTCATTGTAAACGGAGTCAGGACAAACCCCAGAAGCAGAACCATCCTTGACAGAACATACACTAGACTCTGTGATATAAAAATCATCAGCAAACGGGAAACCATCCTCTCTAATCCCCGTAATCACAACATCAGCATTCAGCATCAGGTTGGATGTAGCATTCGGTTTAGCCCAACCAAAAGCCATGTAATTCAGTAAGCCAGTTGTAGCCTCTAGTCCGATATCAACATAACCTTCATCTGCATTCAAGCTCCATCTGAGCCTGTACTTATCCGAAAGTACCTTGCAATTATCAAACATGGTAGGAGCCTTAACGGACTCACTGATATTCGATTTACCCAGATCACCATCTTCACTCTCTGAAGGAGGTGGTTCAGTAGAATCTGATTCCGTGACATTCGAGAGTTTAACATGTCCAAAATCAGAAGCAGTAGGCAAATCCCAAACTGAAACCACCCCTAACTTATCCCAAGTAACATTCCCCAGCAAATGAACAACGAAAGATGCGTTATTGAATGTTTGATTAAGCTTCTGATCAGAGATCACAAAGCCACTATTAGTCATATTCTCGAAATCAGAAGTCATTGCACCCCACCAATGAACATCAGAACCAGAAAGCATATCGAAACGAGAAACCCTAAAGGAACAATCATCAACAATGGTGAAAACCCCTCGAAGCTGGTGTTGCAACATCTTGAACTCAGACTCGTAACCGATCAAAGAGCTCGAATTTGAGCATTTTTCCCCATTTACGATCAAGAGGAAGAAACCCAACACGAGAGACCCCAGAAAAAGGGGTCTTTGATCACACATGATGGGTTCAATCTACTCAGAAATACAACCAAACCCAGATCTGCAAACACAGCATAAATCAACTCGCCGAAGCTTCTGATCTGAAATCAAACCAATCGCGATCAGACTCTGGAGAGAACCAACGAGCAGAATTTAACGGGAAGTGGAGATTACCTCAGATTCGGTATACAGATCTTCGATAACATGAATGGATCCCACAGATTCCAGAGGCGGATTCTCGATTTCAATGTGAGAGAAGTTAACAAGTTTGAGGATCTTTCTCGCAAATATAGTTTCGCTTGTACCAAGAAGAGACGACGGCAACAACGCTTATGAGTTCAGATTTAAATTACTAATCTTTACTATAAGATTATAAACTTATTATGATTGTTCAACTTCAACCATTTCGTATACAAATTATTATTATTATCATGGCTTTCCTTTCATTAAAATTAAAGTTTGCAATCTTAACCGAAATTTTCTCATTTTCTTAAAATTTTATAAATGAGTTATTTTACCATTTATTTGTCTGTCATTTTCTTTCTCTTTCTCGTCATCGTAACAACAAATTCATGATATGATAGTTTGATAAAAAAATTATATCTTATCTATATTTTAACTGTAATGTGCATACAGACACTTGTATTATATATATTAAAAATTACTAGTTGACCCAATTAGAAAAAAATTTACTTATTCAGTTTGATATTGGTTTTATATCATTTTTTTTTTGTTTTCCATATCGTCTTTCTATTTATCTATTTTAAGAAATAACATAGGCCAATATTATATCTTCACACGTAAAATGGTTTATATTTACGAAGTAATTAAATTCACTCTCATCTTTTAAATGCTTTTAGATTGTGAACTAGGATTTGATATGCGCTACGTGTGGATTTGTGGTTTTAATTAATGTAAATAATGTATAATATAAGAAATAGATATATTTAAATCTTTTGTGTAATTTGTAAAATTAAAATTTTCAATTGCTTTTGATTACCTTCATTAGTTAATATATATATATATATATATATATATATTGTATCGACAAAAAAGTAAACAAAAGGATTAAATGTTATCATATATCGTGGTTGTTTTGTGAATTAGGAATAAAAATTAGTCTCCCATTAACCAAACACCTTATTAATCCCTAATATTATGCTAAAACAACTTGTTTGTATGGTATAAAGTATTTTATTGAAAATGTCTACCATCAGACACTCATCACTGATCTTTGTACTCCATGAGGTGGAGCATAATTGGAAGGATTTCTGCACATAGTAAGTAGACGTTGGATGTTTGATATGATGAGTAATGTTTCTTCCTAAACATTAACCTCTGTGAATATATAAACTCAACATTATTTATAATGTCATGGTCAATATTAATGAACATATATTATGTTTACGTATATATGCTTGTGATTATCATTTATACCTTAGGTTTTAACACTTTACAGAGTCATCCCTTCGTAACATTTAATATCTCGTCTCTAAAATTTTGAGTTTGGTCTTCCCAGTACGGTTTAGTATTCTCCTGAATACTACTATTAGTATTATATAACAACTCAGCGTTTTGGCATTTGTTTAAGGTTTAGTTACCTCTTTAGGATAAAACGTTTAGTATCCTAGCTAATTATGGTTATTATCCATGAAATATAGTATTCCCCTAGATTTCAAAATTTATGTTTGGGGGTATATTATCCCATTAGGCCTTATGATCATTTGTATAGCTTGCCGTAGTATAACTTTAATTAGATACATTTATGATTTAAGTTTATTATTTCGAACTTAGGATCTAGTTCGTCATATTTGGTTACTAAGTCATATTTTGTTTTAATAATAATTTTTAATAACATCTTATCCACTAACAAAGTAAATAAACTTTTTTTTTTTTTGTTGTATTTGATCTAAGCCAAAATGTCATTTTTGGCTAAGATAATTTCCACCGACTCTTATTGCCAAATCCAATGATGCAACAAGGAACATGAGTAAAAAAGAGAAAATCATGATTTAAGTTTAGTCTCTCCTTAAGCTATACATCAGAACGAGTTTTTTGTTTGGAAAATGGTGGATTATTCGATTGTGGTGAATGGTGATCGTGGAGCCATACAAATATGGATGTGGTAACAAAAACCGAAGAAAACGTAAACAAATAAGAGATTTTATTAGTAAAATGGTTTTTTTTTAAGTCCACTTGGAATATTTTTTGAATTTTTGTTTGACAGCTTGTTTTATCTGACGTATATATTTTGTTGTAGGTGAAAATAACGTTGAGTGATGGCAGAGATTTTACCGGCACCATTGCTGACTTGAACTGGGATTATGATCTTGCCATCATCAAACTTAGTCGACCTGCAGTATTTTCTTCGGCGGCCACTTTAGGATCGTCACGTGGTATTAGTCTTGGACATTTTGTTTTGACTATGGGGAATGTTGGAGGTGGGTATCCTAACACCCTAGTAATGGGAACAGTGAGGTAAAATTTGTTGTTTTTGGTTTTTTGTTACTTTTCAAATATTTTTTTAGTTCGATTAAGCATTTATTTCAATTGATGTAATCAATTGAACAAATTTTGTACCTGCATTTCTATCATCACTAATATTTTATAAGCTTCACCCAAAATCTTGTGAAAACTAGGTAGAGATTGTAACAAAGGATTATATCACATCATAACTTGATACATATTCTAACTTTGTGTTATCGGGAAAAATGGGAAATATTTCACAACTTTATAAGATATTCTGACTTTGTGTTACGGAATAATGGAATAATAAAGACATTATGGCGATCAAGTTATGAAAACGAAGAAAAAGATCAACATGATGGTGATGGTGAACATATTTCTAACATAATGATTGGAACAAAGTGATATAATGTCACAAACACCGGAATTAAAAGGAGAACGCCAACCTATATTAGTATAATGTTCTTTGTTTTATTTTTTTCAATGTGTTTTATGATAGATAATTTTGATTGGTTATCCATACAAAATATTTATAAGATCCTATATTATTAAATTAATTGTTTTTAAAAATCCTCTAATTATATTAGGAATGTGTATCAATTAAAGTATTTTACAAAATTAAATTATTTCATTAATATGAAAATTTTAGAAGTATCTCATCTGATCTAATATTATACTATATGAAAATATACAATACAAATATATAAAAGCTTGTTTGTGAAAATAAAATTACTTAAATTAAAGATAGTTTATTTGTCATTTAATTTGTTTGGTTCTCTTTTGAGACGTCAGTTAAGCATGCATAGATAGAGATGAAGATTGTTCTTAATTATGCTGGATAAATCATAAACTTTTGTCTATTTCAACCAATAAATTTTTGATGTTTTCATTTCAAGGTTTGGGTTTGGATGATAAAACAAAATATTCACACTTTTCCTAATTTTGGATTAAGAAATATTGTAAGGCTAGTTACTTTAATTACCATAAAATTCTATAAAAAAAAAAAAAAAAAAACTGTATTAACCCATAGAAAGTATAAAATACAAATTAAATGGGTCGACTATCCACAACCCCTACGAACTATCATGTCACATTGTATCTGCCAAAAGTTCATGTCCCTTTCTAAAACTACACAAATTTCAAAGTTGTGTATCTAATTCCGCCTAAAACAAAGTCTAGAAACAAACAAATTTTGAAATTTTGGGTGATTGTAAAAATTAAATATAAAACCAACATAAATAAATGATACAATTCCTAAACCGAAACTAAACCTTAAATCCTTATATATAACCTAGGAAAAACCTGACTTGTAAACTTATACCCTCCAAAAAAAAATCACTGCATGCATAAATCTCCCAAATTACAACCCCTTGTAAGAATTTAGATATCTGCAAATCTTGTGCCCTTAAGCATGTGCCTCATTATTCAAACTCTTAATCAGGGAACACACATGCCTTGGGAACTAGTGAGAAACGTGAAGGTCATGTGTTACATGTGCATCAGCGGATGGATATGTTTGTGAACCATATTATGCATGCAATTGGTTGTGGAACCTATACTATATAGATTATGATGTATTAGAAGAAGAGGGATCCATAAAATGTGTCCAAAGGAAAATCAATTTATTTTCCAGATTATGTGTCTTCGTATAAATTGATTATTTCTTCTATATAGACTTAAAAAAAAAAAAATCGTTCAAAAGCAATTCCATTCTAAGTAGGTTTACATAAAAGTGGATTGTCTGGTTGGTTAGTTTGTTTACAAAACTAAACAAAATCTTAAGCATATATATGTATTATTTTAGAAATTGCTAGTACACTTATTTGAACAACATTATATACATCCGAAGAATGCATCTATAAAATGATGCAAAAAGTACACACATATTTGATGAAAATTCACATATGAACAAGACATCATACAGTATATGTATGAAGGCAGTAAATTGGCTTTTGTACTTCAGAGTTTTAACCTTGTTCTTCAACATGAAGGTAGCCTTAATTCACTAGAGGAGGAATACATCACCGATTGTGGTTTGGCAGTATATCATCTTGCCTTTAAGAATTTGGTTTTAAGTGTTGTTGTTGGCTTTTTTTTTTTTTTGTTTTTTTTTTTTGAATTGTTGGTTTAAATCTTAGGTTTATGTTGGATTATTGGGTTTAGTCCCCTTTCTCCGTTTGTTTTTTTTTTAATGTCTCCGGGGAATCGTTTAGATTCGCCGAATTTAGTTTCTAGGGGTTCAAGTTGTGTCGGCAAATGTATCATAAGTATTCTATGTTCATGTGAATAAAGAATTTTAGAAGTCACAAAAAAAAGACGACGTATATGTAAACTAAATTCTCATAATTGTTGACAAAAAAAAAAAAGAAAAAAAAAACTAAATTCTCATAATATGAACATGTGCACAAGTATCAATTATTTAACGCACTAAAGGCATAAATAAGAAAGAGGAATAGTTACTAGAAATTGAAGTGAATCTATAGGTATATGTCCAATGTACTACACTATCTTTGTGTTTAAACAAACTATAAGAGAGAGCGAACTAAATATAAAGTAACCTTAAATGTTCAACGAGATTCATCGAACAACTTAACCTTAAATGCAACGAGATTAAATTGTAATAAAGTCACTACATTATTAAAAAATTTGGTTCACATACATGACCACGTCCTCATGTCTCCGAGGCTCTAATTCAACAAAATCAAACAAACAGAGATACGGAAAATATCCTTTCCTTAAAGCTTAGAAATCAAACTTGCAAAAAAAAAGACAAATAACATCACTAAATGGGAGGGACAAGCCAAAACCCATTAGTGAGGAAACTCGAAAAGATCAAACTTTTCAAGGGACGTTGTGCACAAGAACTGCCACACGGTACGGCATGCTCTGCAACACAAAAGCTTCGGCTCGTGCCACCATCATTTGCTTGTCGTCAAGCCCATCACGCAAGTAAATGTCGACTTTTTCCAGAACATACCCATACCGAATCATATACCTCAACACATTTACCTCGTTCGGCCTACCCACAAAGTTCTTGACCACCACCACCTTCAGTGTCTTCTTCTGACAATTAAAGGTTTGGTCGTCAAGCCAAAATGTTTGCGGATTGATACCAGCATAGGTGAAAGACTTCTGCAACAACATATCAATTATTAGTCATCTCAATAAAATAATAACGTATAAATAATATTGAATTACCTCATAAGGGTTTGGAGATTGAATGTCAAAGGTGAGTGTCTCCAGCTCCGGGCAATTATGGAGAAGCATCTTGATTCCGAAAAACTCCTTGGGATGCAATCTCGTCCTCAGTACTAAGTGCTTTATTTCCAACGGATGAAGCAAATGGGGAGGCTCGCTCTCAGGAATAGACTTGCAAAAGAAAAAAACAAGACACTCATGTTACATCAAAATTACTATACCAAAATTTATTAAGTTAGAAATTAAACGTAACTTTTATAACTAAGTACATTCAACACATATCTTGTTCAATATATATGTTGCTAGTAGTATCATACAGCAAATGACTAGATTATTTACTGCTAACAAACAATATATATTATATCCCTAATAGATATAGTTGTGATACAAACATAACCTAACCTGGTTTTACAACTAGTACATGCATCTTCCACATATTTTCTCTTCACTAGGGGCAATAACTAACCATATACCGTACTTATGTTCTCAAATTTCCAAGACTCTATTGCATAACTTTTATGAATGTGTTAATCCAAATTTAATTATAAAATATTGTGACAAGAGAAAATGAAATTCAATTATGTTCTCTACCAAATGACCTAATGCGAAAATGTAATGCAATTAAATATGTTTATATACGTACCTGAAGAAGGAAAGGACAAACGGATAATGTCACAGCTGCTCGGAGAGAGTTCATATAACCACATATCACCTCTCCGGATGTTTGCGTTGCCATTGTTGACACATCGTACTCACCTTCTGACTTGAAGTCCAAGTAAACTTCTCTGATGACTTTATTCATTCTCTCGAAATGAAAGCAAAAAACATCTCCCATGTACTTGAAGACATCTATGTTAGGCAGGTCAAATGCACAAGACATGAAAGGGAACTCACAATTCTCAAAAGCAAACTCTTTCATATTCCCGGCTATGTCAACGATATCAAGCCCCCAACAATAGCTGATACTCAGCTTCTCGAGCAGAGGAGACTTTTCTATCAAAGTCTCGACATCTCTAAGGTAGGTCCAACCGATAAAGAGGCTGTTTAGTAATCCGGTGTTTACGAATTTAGTTGGATCAAACCGACACCCGTAGAGCTTCAACAAAACAAGCGAAGAATGATTGTAGACGCTTGCGGGCAATTGATAAATGTCGTCACATCTTTGCGCATCAGAAAAGGTGCTCCACTTGGGGCTGGAGAAATCGATAAGGAGGTTCTTCACCTTCTTGGAAACCGCGAAGTTGATGAGTAAGTCCATCTCCATCCAGTACTCCAGCGGGTTTGAGAAAGTAATCTCAAAGGTTTCAATGACTTGACCTTGAAAGTTACGGATCCATCGACACATGAAACACACAAAACAAAACCTAGCCGTCTCTCTGGTTCGTTCATCAACTCGGCCCACGTATTCTGATTCATCAAAAGCAATGTTCCTCGTCTCACGGTACAGATGCCTCCAGCGCCTCCCGAATGCACTGGTTCTCACACACTCCTTAAACGTTAACTGTGAGAGGATCATGACCAGAACTAAATCAGGCAGACTCGATAATCTGTCATACGATGAATCCATTGGTGGGGTAGTTTTTTGAGAGAAGAGTAGTGTTTGTGATAGAATTTGATGGCTTGGACAACTATATATATATATATATATATATATATATATATGCTTTTATAAACATTGAAATGCTACTATTTAGTCTAAGGAAGCATTGTGGAAAGAAAAATAAAAAATAGACAGCTAGCTACCCAAAAAAGAGAAGGAAAAATTTGATAAGAAAATACATTGTAAGAAACATGTGGTGATTTTCTTCTATGTATGCTTTTAAGCATAATCATGTTATTTAGTAACATGAATCGCTATGAAAGCTAAGACAGCTATATTATAGTCATGAATTTGTCAATTTAGATATATTCATATTCAATGCTTCCTATATACATATACATATTTTTTGAATATATCCCCCCAAGAGTTCAATTCCATTTTGGTTTTGTATTTTGTATGGCCCAAAATAATATTATTTATTTTTGAATAAATAATAAATTTTATTTGCATATTTTAAAGACATTATATTAGATAAAAAAAATATATAGGCCCTGTTATATATGCTTATTATTTTTGACATTAAACATATGAAACTATATTTTATTTTCTTTTCAGTTTCAAAAAAAAAAAAATTCAATTAATTTTGTATATTTTCATGTAATACACATTTTTTTTTTCCTTTTTTTCATGTGATACACCTTTTTTTTAATCTCTCTCTTTTTATCATTTCGATTGTAAATATATATACCTCAAATTTAGTGTAGTATGTTGAATTTAGACCACATATACTAAATGTTATGAGTTATTCAAATGCAATTCAAAAGCTGAAATGTATTATACATATGAATAAATCATTATCTATTTCATATTTAAAACCCAAAATATATAAGCTTAAGGTAAAAACAAAAAATTGAAATTTGGGTTTGATGTTTGTTGTTTTTTAACAATCACGCATTTATAAATTCATATGAACGCTTCCGAATAGTTGTACAAATTGGTGGAAATCTGTTCACATAAGACAATTTCGAGAATCTAATATATATGCTTGAACCAAGTCAAGCAGGTTACTTTTGAGTTTGAATATGTAAACTAACGAAGTTATGTATACAGTGAAATAAGATGATATTTATAACTGAGCAAATTTTTTTTTTTTTTTTTTTATAAAGATGAAAACGAAAATCCGAAAATAAGAAAATGAAAATAGTCTTAACCTAAATTTGCATATAACATCATACATTTGTTACTCTTTTTGGTTCACATACAGAACCAAGTCCTCATCATCATGTTCGAGGCTCTTATTCATAAATCAAACAAACAAGGAAACCGAAACATCCCAACCATAGAGTCAATAAACCACACTCGGAAACACAACAGTACTGATGCGGCAAAGCCCACGGCCACGAATTGACATTCTTGATGAAAATCATATTTTCAAGCGTTGTGCACAACAACTTGTACATACCTCGAAACCCTTTGTAGCGTCTCGGCTCCAGAGCGTGCCAACATGCTTTGATCTTCGTCCAAACCATTTGGTATGTAAAGGTCAATTCTCACTAAAGCATTCCTACGCCCGTACCGAATCAAATACTTCAACACATCCAACTCTCTTGTGCCACCCCCAAAGTTCCTTACCACCACGAGCTTTAGTTTCGTCTTTAGACACTTGCATGATACTGCTTGAAGCCAATACGTATGTGCATGGATGGCACCATATGTCAGACCCTGCAAATTAAAGTATCAAATGAAAATCATATGATTTAGTAATATGAAAAGATTCACACACATACATATAAAATATTTGAGGTTATATAGTCACAAAAACCAAAAACAACTTACTGTGTTAGAACTTGGAGGAAGAATGAAGAAGGTGAGTGTTTCTAAGTTGGGGCAATTCTCGAGAAGCATCCTTATTCCCATAAACTCCCTCACACGCATCGTAGTTCTCAGCACCAAATGTTTGGCTTCCACAGCACGAAGGAAAAAGAACGGATCTTTACAGTATGGGATCGTCTTTCATAAGAAAACACAAACTATCATTTTAGATTATAACAATCTATGCATATATACGCTAATAAAGTAGTTCAACATGTTCATTATTCCCTTGCTAGGCCACTAATAAAGACCAGTAATAATTAAACATATTTGAACATCTGTTGTAAGGTATTCAAGTTTTCCAAGAATATAGCTAGTATACTTTGACTTCCACCATGTATATCATAAAGTATAAAGATGTTAATTACTAGAACTAAATTTACCTGAAGGAGATATGGGCAGACCGTTAAGGTCTGAGCAGATCGAAGATCGTTAAGGAGCCCACAAAGAACACTTGCGATTAGTATGGTGTGTTGGCTTGGTATATTGTATTTTTCTTCTTCCCCAAAATCCAAGTCTACTTCTTTCAAGATAGGATTCAGTTCCATGAAATCCAAGCGCTTGACTTCTCCTGAGTACTTGAAGATGTCTATTTTAGGCACGTCAAACAACATAGCCATAGTGATTTTGCAGTTCGTTATAATCAGTTCTCTTATTCGCGCAGCTATCTTTATCACATCGCCGTCGTCCCAACAGTAACTGAGACTAAGACTCTCAAGCGAAGGAGCCTTTGATAGGAAGGCTTCAATATTTCTGAGACTGACCCAACCAATCGAAAGGCTTCTCAGTGACTCCAGGTTTACGAATCTTGAGGTGTTAAACCTGCATCTGTGAATCTTCAGCGACTCAAGAGTCACTGAGTTATAAACGCTATCTGGCAACTGGTAAACCAGGGTATATGGTAATATTACTTCTCGGCAGTGGATCCAAGCAGGATCCGAGAAATCCAGAACAAGGCTCTTGACGTTTTTGGAAATGGCAAAATCGATCAGCTTGTCAACGTCTTCCAGGACACATGCCGGATTGGTGATATTAATTTCAAAACTATCTAGTACACTACCTTGAAACCTGTCGACCCACTGAAGCATATACAGAAGAAAGGATGTCCTAGCTTTCCATCTAGGCATATAGTTGACGGCGGAGTTGACGTACTCGAACTCCTTAAACGAAAGATTGGTGGTTTCATGGCAAAGGTGTCTCCAGCGCTTGGAGAGAACACTTGTCTTGAGGCAGTCCTTGAAGCACAAGGACGAGATAATCACGATCAAAATCGCATCTGGTAGACAAGATAACATATCTGGTTGATTACTTGAATGCATTCTCTTAGAACTCATCCTGCAAGAAAAATATAATGTTAATCTTTTTTAGATCTATATTATTGGCACTACCAGACAACAACAAATGTTGATGATCAAAAACTGTTAAAACAATCAATGGTTCAGACTTCAGACTCACGTAAGTCCCAACACCAATTTGACTCATGTTATATTTGAATCTATAAACGCACCTGAAATGTTTGTTGACGTTGATGGCTTGTCAAAAGTATGAGCTTTTCAAGAATTTTGTAATACTGTAAGATCAGAAGATTTGAAGGTGCTCAATTTAAAACGATATCTGTTCTTTAGGTCAACTAATACCAAATGGTAAGATAATTCTTTTAAAAAGATTCCAAATGATATAATGTTAATATANCAACAACAAATGTTGATGATCAAAAACTGTTAAAACAATCAATGGTTCAGACTTCAGACTCACGTAAGTCCCAACACCAATTTGACTCATGTTATATTTGAATCTATAAACGCACCTGAAATGTTTGTTGACGTTGATGGCTTGTCAAAAGTATGAGCTTTTCAAGAATTTTGTAATACTGTAAGATCAGAAGATTTGAAGGTGCTCAATTTAAAACGATATCAGTTCTTTAGGTCAACTAATACCAAATGGTAAGATAATTCTTTTAAAAAGATTCCAAATGATATAATGTTAATATATTTTTTTTTTTTTCCAAAATCTTAGTCAATATATATTTTTACATTTAAAGAAGCAATACTTTAAATGATACTAATATCTTTATATAATTTAAGACTTTTTTTAAGAGGATGAACTTAAATGACTAAATCTCTGAAAATATATATAACCATATTTAAAATATTGTCTTTGACCAAAAAAAAAAATATTTTGTCTACTTTTAGTGCCATTTTGGATTTGTCTTTTTTTAATTAAAACTCAACACAATAACATCTATACCAGATTATATAATTATCAACATATCTCTCAGTAAAGTTCTTTCACAATGTTGAGATGTACACAGTAAAATTGTTTGGTAGTTTTTTTAAAAATTAAAGTAGAATTGCAGAAAAAATAATCATCAATGTGTGTATAATATATAATAATACAGACTTACTCTTTCACTAAATTAAGATACTATATTATAGTTCACAAACATCATTTTCGGTAGATTTATTATTTATTTATTTTTCTGAAATCGATAGATTTATTATTTATAAAAGATAAATGCAAGTGCTTCCCCAAGCATTATTCCCCAAGCATATCATTTTGTATGTCACAAAGGAAAGTTTCTTTAGTGTCACAGAAAAATTAAGTCACAGGTTGATATGAAAGATCTAAAGTCTACGAATGAGCCTTCTGTTTTTTTTAAAACATTTCAGAGCTATATATGATGTCATTGAATTCTCCCGTTAAAAATCAAAGTGCAACCATAATATGCATATTCATCCATAAGTTTGTTCAGCATATTTTTTATGATGTTAATCAAAATTTTTATGTACATATGAAGCGTACATGTTACATTTTATTTTAATGTGTGTGTCAACATAGTTTTGACACATTGATAATGTCTCAACTTGCAATTTCTTTTTTCTTTTTTTTTTTCAAAAAAGACTGCTAAGTCATCAACTCTCAGAGTATATGATTGTAAATTTGTATGGCGAAAACATATAATTTGATTCAGATGAATAAGTCTAACATTTAAATGGACAGAAAATATATTTATACATATATTTTCCTGCAAAGTATGATGATTCATTTTCATGATTATTTGGTAAATGAGTTTTCTTTACTGATTTTTCTGTTTTAAAAAATAATTATTTTTGCCATTCTTCTATTAATATTATATACAAATTAACTCACACTAATCTTCACATAGATATTCCTAACAAAAACAAGTACATGCTAATAGAAAAGAAAATGGTAGGTGATGGGTAGCTCATGTGGATATATTTTTCCAAAGCCATGTGTTTAAAATCCAATCTCATCTTACTGATAACTCCTACCAACTTTTTATTTTTTTATGAACTTAAGATTTTTTTTTTTTTTTAAATGTTTCATTTCTGTGGTCAGAAATTTGACCAAAATTGTATTCTAAAGAATCTATAAAAACCCTTACTTTGAAGGGATATTCAAGGAAGGGGCCAATATATAGACTGTGAGAGATTCAGCAATGGCAACTTTCAGAGCCTCCGTTTCTTCTCCTCCTTCGTCTTCCCAGTTGACCCATTTGAGGTCACCCTCCAAACCTCTCAAATTTACGACCCTGCCTTCCTCCCGCTCCAGGTCATCTTTCTCCGTCTCCTGCACTATCGCTAAGGACCCGGCTGTTCTCATGGCCGCCGGATCTGACCCGACCCTTTGGCTACGACCCGATTCGTTTGGTCGGTTTGGGAAGTTTGGTGGCAAGTATGTCCCTGAAACCCTTATGCACGCTCTCTCTGAGCTCGAAACGGCTTTCTATTCTCTCGCCACCGACGATGATTTCCAGGTTTGTTGTTCTTCGTCGTTGGGAATCAATTGGAACATTCTGCGTTGTGGATTTCGAATTAGAGCGTTATCGTTTGCGGAATGCCAAAAAGTTTGGATCTTGTCGATGTAAAATGTAAAATGATTAGAAATGCAATTGGGAGTCTTGTGTAGGTGTTCGAATTCGGTTTCTCTGGTTTTGTATCTGATTCATGTCTTTCTGTGTGTTTGTGTCAATGTATACTTTTAGAAAGAGTTGGCAGGGATCTTGAAGGACTACGTGGGTCGGGAAAGTCCTCTGTATTTTGCAGAGAGGCTCACGGAGCATTACCGCCGTGAAAATGGTGAAGGGCCGCTTATATACTTGAAGAGAGAAGACCTGAATCACACAGGAGCTCACAAGATCAACAATGCTGTGGCCCAGGCTCTTCTCGCCAAGCGATTGGGGAAGAAGAGGATTATTGCTGAGACGGGAGCGGGTCAACATGGTGTGGCTACAGCCACCGTGTGTGCCCGTTTTGGTCTGCAGTGCATTATCTATATGGGTGCTCAGGATATGGAGAGACAAGCTCTCAATGTATTCAGGATGCGACTTCTTGGTGCTGAGGTAATGCTTAATTTCATCTCATTAATTGGTTGCTTTTTAAAAATGTGAGGAAAACAGATTCTGAAACCTTTTTTCTGTTCTGGTTTTACAGGTGAGAGGTGTTCACTCTGGGACAGCAACATTGAAGGATGCGACATCCGAAGCTATTAGAGATTGGGTGACCAATGTGGAGACCACGCATTACATATTGGGATCTGTTGCAGGTCCTCATCCTTACCCGATGATGGTCAGAGACTTCCACGCGGTGATCGGTAAAGAAACAAGGAAACAAGCGCTTGAGAAATGGGGCGGGAAGCCTGATGTCTTGGTGGCTTGTGTCGGTGGCGGTTCAAATGCGATGGGACTCTTCCATGAATTTGTGGATGACACAGAGGTCCGGATGATTGGTGTGGAAGCTGCAGGTTTAGGAGTGGACAGCGGCAAACATGCTGCCACATTGACAAAGGGAGATGTCGGTGTTCTCCATGGAGCTATGAGTTACTTATTGCAAGATGATGATGGCCAAATTGTTGAACCCCACTCCATCAGTGCAGGGTAAGAGATTCTTTATTCAGATAAGTGAGCTGTCATATCTCAGAGTTAAGGATGTTGTGATGAACCCTGGCTCTGATAGTCCGATCCTAATATGACCCGGATTACAGGATTTAGACTCAGGCTCTGATTTGGTCCGCGGTTAATATAAAGGAAAATGTGGTCTTGGCCATGCTACTCAGCAGGTTGACCCATCCGTGGCCGGGCTAGTTCAGTGGCGTTGGGCCCATCACAGCATACTTTATATAATATGTTTGAATGCCTATCATATTGTCTATCTGGTTAAGCCACAGTTGCATAATCACGGTTTGGGTTTCTCTTACAGATTGGACTACCCTGGAGTTGGACCTGAGCACAGTTTCCTTAAAGACATGGGACGGGCTGAATACTATAGTGTTACTGATGAAGAAGCCTTGGAAGGTTTGTACTGTTACTATCTTTTATTCTTTCTCCGAAAACTGGTTCTCTGTTTCTTGACTTACAAAAGCTTTACTATTGGTTTGTGGGTTGCAGCGTTTAAGAGAGTGTCGCGATTAGAAGGAATCATACCAGCACTTGAGACCTCGCACGCGCTGGCGCACCTTGAGAAGTTGTGTCCGACATTACCAAACGGGGCGAGAGTTGTCTTAAACTTTAGCGGCAGAGGAGATAAAGATGTTCAGACGGTTGCTAAATATCTTGAAGTTTGAACACAAAAACAGTTTTCGTTCTTTTGATTTTCAGACAGTGAGTTAGTTCTCTTTGTACTTGTAATCTATTTGTGCTTCTGTTGCTTCTCTTGTCGGACGTTTCAAAAAGAAATGGACACCGAAAAGAACAAAATAGTGAATCATCAATAATGAACAAACATTTAATATTTCTGTAAGAGTTTTGATTTTCTTTAGTAGGTGGTGTGTGCATTTTAGTCGAACCAACCCAAGCCCAAATTGCTCCAAAACAAACCACAATCTATGTTTATTCCGTTCGGTTAAGCGTTTCATCAATCTAATTCTAAATGGAATAGTTTGGTTTAAATCAAACCTTGTTGACCAAAAGAAATTCAAACCGAACCCAAATGGATCCAAACCAAAAGCTGTTCATAATCCATTCCGGTAAGCTTTTCTTCAGTTTGAAACCAAACCAATATCTATGCATAATCTGAATGGAATGGTTTGCTTTGAAACAAAACGGATAACCCTATTTCAAAATTACAAATATATTCTTTTCGTTTCAAAATAAAGGTCATTCTAAATTGTTTTCCCAGTATTAAAAAACATTTTAAAATTTCTGAGATTACAAGATGCAAAAAACCTCGAAAAGAAATGTTGAAGTAGCAAATATGTATAATAGAAATTTGAAGGCGGCAAATTGTGTGAAAGTGTGACTTTATATAACATAAATGAAAGGACAAACCAGAAGATTGCAGAGCTTGGTTTAAGTTTTTGATTCGGATAAAATTGTTCTTGGTCTAACATTTCGTTTGTTTTTTTCAATTGCATCATAATTTACACATTAATTATTATTTAATATTTAATGAAATGTTGACAAAAAAAAAAGAAATTGAAAAGGACCCAAAAAAAGACATTGAAATGAAATTTAATTATAAAATAGAGTTTGTCAGTCTCGTTTAGATTAGGTACATCCAAAGGACCCAAATCATTCACATAAGTTTGGTTTAGATTAGGTACATCAAAAGAACCCAAAAGACTCATACGTTCTGTTTAGATTAAGTACATCAAAAGAACCAAAAAGATTCACATAGGTTTGGTTTAGATCCGGTTGACCATTACCTATTAATCAACGAGGCTGCTCTGGCTATCACTGCTGTGGACCATGGAGTTTTAATACTTTGCATACCGTATCAATCGGAATTGCAAACATCACTCCAAATTTTCCTGAAAACCTACAGTTCACGCCGATGACTTGGCCCGAAATATTGTAGAGAGCACTTCCTGCGCAACCCTATACAACAAAAAACATATTAGACTCTTTAAAAAACATATTAAAATTTCTATTATACTTTTTAATTAGAAGTTAGACTCTTTCATAACGCTTGAGTATAAATTTGATATTTAAAACTAAAATTTACATTTGACAACTAAACTTAAAAATAAAAAAAACTAGCCCATAAATGACATTTATTCTTCAACACTTTTTTTTGGTCACCATTATTCTTCAACACTTTTTAATAAGTTTTTCCAAATATAATTTTTCAGGTAAATAGTCTAATTTCGGCTAATTGATTGTAAACTAAACCGAACTAAAACAAACTGAATATACTTAAATTTGGGTTGAGTTTGATTAAACATTTATTTCAATTGATGTAATCAATTGAACAAATTTTGTACATGCATTTCTATCATCACTAATATTTCTATTAGCTTCACCCAAAAACTTGTGAAAACTAGGTAGAGATTGTAACAAAGGATTATATCACATCATAACTTCATAACAGATCTAACTTTGTGTTATAGGGGGAAAATGAGAAATACTTCACAACTTTATAAGTTCTGACTTCGGAATAATGGAATAATAAAGACATTATGGCGATCAAGTTATGATTGAAACATAGTGATATAATGTATGATGTTCTTTGTTTTATTTTTTCAATGTGTTTTATGATAGATAATTTTGATTGGTTATCCATACAAAATATTTATAAATTATTATTAAATCTATTGTTTTAAAAAATCCTCTAATTATATTAGGAATGTGTATCAATTAAAGTATTTTACAAAATTAAATTATTTCATTAATATAAAAATTTTAGAAGTATCTCATCTGATCTAATATTATACTATATGAAAAATATACAATCCTTTTACAAATATATAAAAACTTGTTTGTGAAATAAAAAATACTTTAAAAAATGATATGATAATTTATTAGTCATTTAATTTGTTTGGTTCTCTTTTGAGACGTCAGTTAAGCATGCATAGATAGAGATGAAAATTGTTCTTATGCTGGATAAATCATAAACTTTTGTCTATTTCAACCAATAACTAACTAATTGGGAGTGATTTAGTAACTTAAACGGCATTATAGCAATTAAGAGAACAATCAAGATGAAGTTCAACGGTTATTACTAATTTTTAATCTTTTTATTGGTGGGTTATATTAGAAAAATAATGGGCAAAGGTCATTTCAGCTTGTGATCCTCCTTTACAATTCAAGCAAAGAAGAAAATAGGTGGTGACTTTGATGAATAATCAAATATAAAATGGAAATTGCAAATTCCGATAGAGAGAATCTTCCTTAAGAATATTCCTTCTCTGAAGGACTCTGCCTCCAATGGTGATCTCTTGAAATGAGATTCTTACATATTTTATTAATTAATTTTATTATTATTTAATTTTAGAGGTTCTTAAAGTGGGTTTGAGGTTCTTAAATAAGAGACTCATGTGTCTTTTAAGAACCCCATCTCAATATTATTTTCTTTTTTGATTTTTGTTTAATTAGGGGTTCTTACTAAGAACCTCCCATTGAGGATGCTCTAACATGTCAAGAGACATATCTCTATCTCTTTGTCTTTGAACAAAATCCAATGCCTCCATTTCGTTATTGCTAATTATTCTTCTTTTTCTTTCTGCATTTTGTCCCTAGAAGAAACCTTTTATATGAAAAACATACATTCTTGGTGATCTAGATTATGATATTATTTATTCGATTAATCTAAAATCTAGAAGAGATTACATGCTACCCAGTAATTAGTTTTTCTTTCTTTTAACATTCACGATTTTGAACGACAATCTATAAACTCTATCAGGACTAAATCAAACAAGATCATGCATATGTTTAGATAAGAATGATTTTGAGATTACTTTTATCTATTCTGTTTTAAAATATTTCTCTATTGATCGAGAGGAGAGTATAGGGGTGTCTTATTCTCAAGGGGACAATCTCTACTTCCCACTTTAGTTACAAAGAAGATGCAATCTTCTCATGTCCCCAATTTCAAACACTTAGATCCCAAAAAAGCTCATAATTATAAAACTGCCTAACACACTAAACGTTGTCACGTTCGTTCTCTCACTGTTTCTTCATTATTGAGAACACATATCTACATTAAGCCTCCTTACCCCGGCTTTACCCGGAACACGAGCTCAACACCAGACAAGGACACTCCATGTCTTCCTACTCAGAGCTTTGCCTACACGAAAACAGGGATAAAGTAATCAGGACGTCGATTTCATGATACCCATCTTGATTCTTGAACTATTACTAAGGGGTTCTATCAAGCTAATAATCTGAGATGGTTATAGTCAGTCTTATTGTATGGATAAGGATCATCATGTGGTTGCAAAGAGACAAGCTTCTTTATCTATTCACATGAATGATTTACAGGGGTATATTGGCCATTTTAAAGTTTGTGTGTTTACCTGAGAATACAAGAAGGTTCCAAGGATAGCAATGGCAGCTCCAAGAGCGTTAACGGGCTGAACTGGAGTGCGGAAGATAATGATAGAGGAGACGATGACTGAGATACGTTTCATGGTGTTACCGACACTAAATGTCAAGGGAGAGATTTGGTCTAAAGACATGTAAGACACTTGGTTGTAGAGGTGATAGAACACACTCTGTGCAACCAGCCACCTGCAAATTCGGTAGGAAAAAATGTGAAATTAGGTAAGCAAATGAAATGAATTCAATGATTCAGAAGAAAACAAGAACTTTCAGAGCTGAAGACAAGAAGTTCTTGTCAAGAACTTGATAAGTGGGTCTTTCATAAAAGATTTTAGGAACAAGACAAGAATGAATCAAAAGGGTAAAAAAAACGTATCCGGAGAGACTTGAACAGTTGTCTTTCCGTAAGAGTTCTAGAGGAAATTACCAGACAAACTGTGGCCCTATGTCAGAGAGAGCCTTCTGCCAGCCATCAATCCACATCTGAGGTCCTTCAACCGCAATCGCAAAGGGAGTGAGGATCAAGAGGGATAACATTGAGAGACAAGCGTAGTAGTTCATTCCGCTCACAGACTTTCCCTTCATTCCCCTCTTCGAAAAGATGTTACGGAAGACGAAAGCCAAGTTCGATATCATCGCTCCCATAAAACCTATGAGAAAAAACAGACAATTCAAGCAAGCACAATCATTATATCAACTTCAATTACACAATAGCATATAGAAGCTGGCTAACACAATAAAACATTGGAAAAACGGAGTCTGTAATAAATTGATACCAATCATGTTGAAGTTAAGCTCAGTAAGGGCGGAGAGCGCGCAACCACCGATGATTGGAATGAGGGACAAGTAAACCGAAGTAGGGAAGGTTTCACCCAAGAGGAACCTCGAGACTAAAACGCTAAAAGCGGGTTCACCACTCTTGATGATATGAGTGAACGAAACCGCAACCTTTGACATGCTCACAGTAGCAGCCACATGACCAATTGTGTGAGCCACAGCAACCTTTACGCAATCCAACAAAAACCATGTTAGTACAACAAAACACCAAAAAGTTAAACACTTTCAAGAAGCTAAATTACAACATGCAGATTCAGATTCTCAGAATAGGACAGTCTAAATTCTCAGAATTTAGCTATGAAAATTCAGCAGCTTATGAACACAGCCAAAAAAAAACATCACTTTCTTCAATTTTCTTAAGAAGCAAACAAAACTATGCATATCACACTCAGCTAACAAAAAAACAACAAATATTCCTGCAAAGATCTGCATCAATTTTGACTACCCATCATCGTAAACATCGCAACATCGATATCTAACCTAAAAAAAATTCTCACCAACCCCCACCAACTCACCGGAAAAAGTGACTTCCAGAAATCGAAATCCGTCTTGGGAGTCTCGACGATCCCAACGGCCCAAGAGATAAGCATCATCAAGGAACCAGCAGCAAGAGAAACCGTCGAGGTAAGCCATGGATAAGGATAAGCGTTCAACACCTTCTTGTTGTAGATGTTGAAGACAACGTTCAAAGCCCACCAAGTAGCAAAATAAATCCCGATCTTCAATTTCTTCGCCGCCTCCACTTTGGCATCCGCCGCCGCCGCATCGATCGGCTGAGGCTCCGATCGGTCAGCTTCATAGGCTTCGCATCTCACTGCCGGAGACTTTGCTCTCACAGAACACACATGCAGTGGCTTCGAGAGGGCTAAAACGCTGCGTTTTGGAAGTTGTGCCGATGGGAAAGACAGAGAAACAGGAGATCTTTGCAAAGAGGACAAACGGTTTCGTAATGAAAGAGGATTGGTGAATCCGATCTTTGCAGAGAGCGTCTGCTTCGCGGACAGAACCATAATACCAAGAGAAAGCTTTTTCGTCGAATTCAAAGAAAAAAAAAAAAATATCGATCACAGGGAAGGCTAGTTACTAACCAAGAGAATAGATCAAATTGTTTGACCTAGAATCTGAGCCAAGAAGAATTCAAATACAGAGATCTTATAATTATAATAAGAGAGACAAAGACCTATTAAAATTAAGCAGTATATAAGTATATGCGCTTATAAGGTGTAATGCTATTGATATTTTTTTTTGTTCAGCGATATTTATTTTCTTTATATACCTTTTCTGTCTTTATAAGGAAACTGTTATTAATTTGTGGACAAATAAAATGATTACTTTTTATCTTTAAAAATCACGGTGGAGTGTAACTCGGAAACTGTCTTTAATTTAAGATTATAATTTTTATTTGTAATCTAATTTGTTGTTCACTTTCATCGGATTAATAAGTTCTCTTCCTGATTGATTATGATTGAATTCAGTTTCAGATTTTCAAATATACAGAAGAGATTATGAGCTGAATAACCCCAAAACTTATTTTAATTAGGTATCTCAACTTCCTTCAAAATCAATTACATGGCACGACATACTTTTATTTGTGAAAGTTATTAGTTGTACACGTCTACAATATATAATATGTAGACGTATACATGGATTAGTAAGTCTTTAGGATTGAAATGTATTGTTGTACTCGTTAGATGTATATGAAATGGATACGTATGTTGAAGCACTACAAAAAAATGATTGATTTGTATCATTTAAATTGTATCACAATATTAAGTGATATAATCTTACATCATTTTTTTACAAGTGAA